>CM076571.1:682755848-683016377 GCA_034641835.2 Pinus albicaulis | reverse complement strand
GTCAACTTAATAATTGTGGTGATCAGTATAAATTTTTCCGAAAACTTGGCACTGTACAATGGCTACGTTCTCCTTTGTGCTTTTCTTCTTTTGTGCCTCACCCTTGCGGTGTTCTTTTTCAAGATCTTCAGATCTTGAATTTCTTCAGAATAACTGATGCTAATAAACGATCTGCAAATCAACATAGTAAATAAAATCCATACAAATTCTACAGGTTTGGTTATGACGAAAATGCTATGGATTATTCATGCACTCCTGACCAATATCTTGAATGAAGTTTCAGTGCGAAAAATATACTTGTAAGATCACAGGCCAAATTTTATGGAAGAGTCTTTCATTTGACGAACCAGGGGTTTATGGGACAACTCCTGATCAGCCACCTCCCCTAACCCCCTCACTTCTCTCGCCCTCTGGTGGAACCCACGGAAGACGGCAACGACACCCTCCTCCCCGCAGATGACAACGACACTTCCTCTCGGTAGACGGTGACCATGATGGCAGCAAATCCTCCGATAGACCCCACGTCGCTTCCTCCGCCACCTCTCTCCCTTTTGCTGGTCCTCCCCCATCCGCCACCCCCATGACACCACCCCTCTGCACGCGTAATAAATTTGAATGCCACACCTCCACATGCGAAATATATTTGAAATTTGAATGAGCCCCTTCGCGCCTGTCATTCACAAATATACACCCAGCCCATCCCAAGCAGCTTAGAAGCAGCTCAGCCCATCCGAAGCATCCAGGGAGAAGCAGAGTCATGCCAGAGGTAAATGTTACTCATCCAATGAGCTCAGGAAATCTAAAAAAACTATTTTACATTTATGAATTAACATTGGACAAGTGAATTAACAGAATTAAGCTCTATCTCCAAAAAGAGAGTATACTCTGCCTCACATCTCTCAAATGTTTGGGGGGGAGTTGCAGTTTTATTTTAACCGTTTATGGTTCTGTTATGGGAAAATTATTTGATACATATAACCAATTTCAATATGCATATAACTAGTTACCATGGATATTTGATATGCGTATAACCAGTTACAATAACCAATTAAAGAAGCCTTTGTCTCCTGTTACAAATAAAACAAAATTAAAAAATTTATATACTATTAAGTAGATTGCTCCGTTATTGGTATTGATGGACAATTTGTAAGTTTGAAGAGTGTGTAGATTAATTTTTTGAAATGTAGGTTTATTTAGTAGTTAGTGTTAAAATTTGAATGAAGGTTTTTTGACCAATTTCCTCATTAGTAAATCCAGAGGAGGATATTCTCTTCGCCCTCAGTGGTTCCTGTGGAAGGTGGCTTGGCCATTGAGGGTAAATGTCCTCTAATCACCTATATCAATTTCCAAGTAGCAAACAAGCAACAAGCTAGAGTAAGGGGAGTTCTTGTAATGTCTGCACCCATGGCATAAAAGTATGTGTGTAGCTTAACTCAAAAAATAGTTAAGAAAACAGTATAGTTGGTGAAAAAAAAATACTATAGCTTAATCGAAATTTTCCACAATGCTGATTCATTGTTATCATGATCAGGTCAAATAAATTTTTAAATATCAAACACTTTAACATTTTTTCTAAAAACTATTTTTCTTGTGTCACAAACATGCATCTTGTTAAATCTTTTAAACAAATAATTTTGTGATATCAACAGTAAATGATGCAAAATATTATGAAAGAACTTACAAGTCATCTTTTTAAATGAATTTTTTTAACAAAAATTGAAGCATGCAATATGAAGCATATTTGTGCATTAATATTTGGTATTTGGATATTTGATATGCATTTAATTTTTTTTCCTATGGGCGCTGCAAAATCATTTTGTAGCCCCTACGGGGAAAAAAATTTATATTCATATCAAATATCCAGTTACCAAATGTCTCTTCCTGTTTGATACCACCTCACACTATCTATTGTCTTCGTTTTGACTATTGAGAAACATCTATCCCAATAGTCCCAATAGTCTTCCTTTTCATATGCATTTAAATTTTGTTTCCTGTAGGCGCCTACAGGAAAAAAAATTATAAGCATATCAAATATCCAATTACCAAATATGTCTTCCTATTTGATACTACCTCACACTATTTGTAGTATTCCTTTTGACTATTGAGAAACATCTGTCCCAATAGTCCCAATATTCTTCCTTTCTATATGCATTTAAATTTTTTTTTCTTCTAGGTGCTGGAAAATCATTTTTCAGCGCCTATAGGAAAAAAGAATTATGTGTTTCTTGCTGAAGGATGTTGGTCCAAGAACTCTGAAATGTCTTAAATTTTTTATGTTTCTCATCCCATTTCTTATAAATCCAAAGAATATGTACACAACCAGCATAGCATCTTTATAGGGTGCTTAGTTATTTTCTAGTGTGAAAGTTTGAAATGTCTTAAAATTTTGATGGTCCTCATTCCATTTCTCATAAATTCAAACAGATCTCAAGAAAATCACCATAATATATTTATATGGTGCTTAGGTTTTCCAAGTGCAAAAATCTGACATGTATTGCGCAGAGTGCAACATGGTGTATAACCTTTACCCTTTGCCCACTGGAAGTGTGGAACTGTTTGATGGTTTGAGAGTACAGAGTAAGGAGCTCGCAGTATCCATGTTATTTTTTTGATTTCTATGTAAATATTAATGTGATGGGTTTGTACAGTTATGAAGAGTGAACCATGAGCATGGAAGTTCCCTGGAAATAAACGAAATTACATTAAATCCATACAAGTTTCATGGCTTCAATTCTGTGTCTCACACAGTGATCAAGACGTGCCTATCTGGTGTTTAGTCCTCAAATTGTTGATGTGGAGCTCTGATCATGGTGTTCACCTCAGTGAAATCTATGGGAACAGGTCTCTCTTTATGAGCAGAGATGGAATTGACAGGAAAATTATTTGTGAAAAAGGTGATTTTCTTGTTCAATATAGTCAAATTTGTTAGCAACCCATCCACATTATATGTTAAAATTATTAAAATGAAAATGAACCTTCCATGTTAAAATAATTTAAATGAAAATTAGATTTGATAAAACTATCTCTATAGCACAAAATTTTTGAAGCTAGGGTTATTTACTTTCCACTTTTCACATACGAAAATACAAGATTTTCTCATTTCTACAGCCAAGAGATGGCCAATTGAATGTGCTGCACCAGAAGAGTCGAACATTGTAAACTTCAATGGGACAGTTCCATCACATGGGAGAATGTGGTGAGACAACAATTTCAAAGGTTTGTTAGCAAAATTATTCACTTAATCAGGTAGGTTAAGTGCCAAGCACATGGCCAGTACAGAAAATACCAAGATTATGGTATAGGGTTTACCTGTCCAATAGGGAAAGAGCTTCTGACTTAGTTTAAACTAAGTTGGAAAGGACTTATGCTCATAACCAATTATTTCTTATTTCTTTCATAGTAGACATGCATTGTGCACATTATCACAATATATATGTTTAGGTCATTTGCATCCAATGTCTACTTTGAAGATTAGACATTCTGCAACCTTCCCATCTTTCTTTCCTTCAAGTTGAATATGCGTGACATTGATTCAAGGAACATTGTTAAATGATTGCATGCTTTAGGTGTAGAATGGGGGGAAAGAAAAATTCTTATAGAGATAGAAACATTCTTAGAAGAAGACTTGCATGATTTTTAGCTACAAAAGGGTGTTGTTAAGGAGGAAAATTGCACACGAGCTGAAAAAACAGAAAACAAAACATCTCATCTCAGTTCTAAGAACAGAATAGAGGAACACCTAAAATGAATGGTTGGAATGGGTGGAATGAAAAGCTTGGAATAGCTAGAATGAGAAGGAAGAACAGATGAAATGATTGATGCAATCCTCTACTCAAACTTTTGATCTCATCTACTCTAAATTTTGATTGTGCATCATTCCAAGTATCTCATGCTTTTCTTTTCCTAACAAACCTATCTTTTCCAAACCCTGATTGGACATTTGAACAAACCTAATTTGGTTGTATTCAAGGAAGTGAGGTGCTCTGAAACTTTGGTAAAGTTAGGAAGTGAGTTCATGTGTGCAAGGTGCCTTGATTTTATAGATTGAGTCAGATATAAATGCATACCTGTCTGATATTAATTTATTGTTTTTTATGTTGTAGGTGTTTTAAGTGTGGACAATGGTGGAAAAGTGGACATTCTGTATCGAAGTTTCCTGTCGTCCAAATCCTGGACAAGCCACAGTTAAATATGTGCTTTATAATCTGGCGCGAAGTCATGTTGTGCACAAAAACATAGATCTACACAGGAGGACAAATAATAATGTGTTAATAATTACTGTAGAAATAAAACAAGAATTTACTGAGAGAGAAATAAAAATTTACTGAGAGAAATAAATACAAAGAGACCAGCAACAAATCATGAACATAAACACAAATTTTTATCCGAGAAAACTCCAAATTTGGGGAAAAACCCAACCAATGAAATTTCATTAACCATTGGCCAAAACCCTGACCAATCCGATAAAGTGAGCCTCCACCGCTCACCTCCAGGCCTTCATTAAAATGAAGTCTTCCCAGCATTTTATAGGCTCCATTACATGCAATACCATGGGCCAAAACCACGGGTGCACAAAACCATGTGCCCCAAAACCACTACTATTAACCCTAGTCAACATTGACTCTACCCCGAGTCATGTTTACCTAACAATTCCCCCCTTAAACTTGACTTGGGGATTATTGAATAAATCCAGCTAAACCTGCTAAATGAGACAACCCTGCTCACTCTAGCTCTTCCCCCCTCAAATTTTTACCCAGGGTAATTGTAAACTTGACATCCCCCCTATCACCTAGGTCTAACCTAGACTTTACCAATGATTACGCAGGGGTATGCATGCCATACCAGGTCTTACAGCAGTATGCCCATTTACATGTAAAAAATAACTCCATTATAATTTTTTTGTTTCATTGTTGCTGTATTTGTACATATGATATCAATGTCCATATACAAATAATCCATCTACCAAATTACATGGGTCACCAGCCTTTGTTATGCATCTCTTCAGCATTATGATCTGCACCAAACATTCTAATGCTTTTCATCAACCAACACAATGAGCAACCCCGAGACCTATGTTCAATTCCCATGTCGTCTTCAACATTCGCCCCTGAACATATTTTCTATGTTTGTGGACTGCGCAAAATCCTTCTTCGTAGGCTTCAATCTATCATTGACCACCGGTGTCCTCTTCACGACTCTCTTTTGTCATCCAGCCAATGCACCATGACATATAAAAAACATGAACCAAATTAGCATCGACATTATTTAAATTAGCAAAATTTCCAAGGACTTTCATTCTTGACGTGCTTGAGGAGCTTGTTGACAGAGTCAAGAATTTTCTCTAAATTTTTCATTGTCTGTGAAAGGGTTATCCTTCCGCTTTCGGCCGTGCATTCTAAAGTGATCTCAACTAGTTTCCTCGATTGTTCCAGTGGGCATCTTACATCCTCATCCATTACATACTTGAACTCCTCCTCGTCCTTTTCGGTAAGCACTTCACCCACACGTTCCACCAATATTTTGTACACCGGCTCAATTGTGGGCTCCCCGACTAAAAGCTGCAGGATGAGTATTCCAAATTTGTAAACATCCGACTCAGGAGTAAGGTACTGTAGCCGAGAACGATCTGAAACGAGACGGACGAGCCTGAAAACGATGATTTTGCTGCCAAGATCATTGCCTAACAGTATATTCGAGGGTGTCAAATCGTGGTGAAAGATCAGCTCCGACTATAAGCTGTGCAAGAACAACAAACCCTTGCAGACTTCTGCCGTGATGTGCATTCTGTCGAACCATGGAATCGGGGGAGTTCCATATTTGCAGAGCAACTGATCTGCTAAGCTTCCTTGGGGCATATATTTGTAGACAATGAACCCTCCGTCAGTGCAGGCCCCCATTAACATCACCAAACAAGGGTGCTTGATGCTGCTCAACTGATCCATCTTGCGGTGAAATTGGGAGCTTGCCTGAAACAAATTTAGTTTCAAGACTTTAATGGCTACTGGAGTAACGTGAAATTGGCCTCTGTAAACTTTACTCACAAATTCTGCAATGATTTCATCAGGCCTTATAAACCCTTACGTTCCAGATTCATATCTGCATCGGGGCAACAAATCTTATCTTCATTCACAGGCCAATAAAACCTTTGGCTTCAAAAAAAATTCCCTCTGAAGCCAACACTTAGCTCCGATACTAGTTGTTAAGAATTACTGCAGAAATAAAACAAGAATTTACTGAGAGAGAAATAAACATTTACGGAGAGAAATAAATACAAAGAGACTAGCAACAAATTATGAACATAAACACAAATGTTTATCCGGGAAAACCCAAAATCCGGGGAAAAACCCAACCAATGAAATTTCATTAACCATTGGCCAAAACCCTGACCAATCCAGCCAAGTGAGCCTCCACTGCTCACCTCCAGGCCTTCATTACAATGAAGTCTTCCCAACCTTTTATAGGCTCCATTACATGAAATACCATGGGCCAAAACCATGGGTGCACAAAACCATGTGCCCCAAAACCACTACTATTTACCCTAGTCAACATTGACTCTACCTCGAGTCATGTTTACTTAACATAATGAAGCGTACTATATTTCCCTTGTTGAGGGCTTAAAAGAGGCCAAAAACAATGTTGTCAATGATATTTTAGTTTACATGAACTCACAACTCATCTGCAATAAGCTCAATGGCATCTTTTAAGTTCAAGAAGCAAATGTAAAACCCCTATACAAGGAAGAAATAATGTGGAGCTCTCAGTTTAAGTCTTTCAGCATACAATGGCTTGCAGACATTCATAGGAATTCCACTGATATATTGGTGGTAGGAATGTCAAGTGTAGATGGAGTTGTCAGAGATGACACTAGATCACAGTTTATTTCAAGTGAAGTCATCAATCATCATCATGATAACTCTCAAATATGTGGATGTGTTATTCTTATCATTTTCCTTGGGGCTATGATGGCATGGTTCTTTCACTAGAGAAGAACTGATTGTAATTTTTTGATGGTTCATGATATAATAGATGAATTTTTTTTAGGGTATAATTATTTTCTGTTGTGTTATTTTACCATGTATCATGAACCTTTTCAACCCCCAATTGATTATTGTTGTTCAAAGGACAAATATTTTCCAGTAGGCATTATATTCTGCAATGTTGTCATAATGACCATGCAGTTAGTACACCATTATTTCTGTGCATGAATATTTGTTTTTGGTTTTACTTCCTTGGGATATAATACATGATAGATTAACATGGATATTTTTCAGAATAGTTAAAATAAAACTTAAAAACAAATTTGACACTCTATAGTAGGAATAATTTATTCCCGAAATAAATTATTATTTGGGAATAAATTTAATATCTGCCGAAGTTACTAACCCAAATTAATTAATGTCCAAATTACTAACCCAATTTATAAACCTATGTGCCCCATTCAAAGCAGCTCAAGAATTCTATAATTAACCCTGTGTTGCATTTAGCAATTCTATATAATCAAGTAGCTCAACAATTCTACATAATTAACCCTCTGCTCCATTCAAAAATTCTATATAATCAAGCAGTTGAGAAAAACCCTCTACTCCATTAAGGAATTCTATATAATCAAGAAGCCCTCTGCTCCATTCAGCAATTATATATAATCAAACAGCTGAGCAAAGCAGCTCAACAATACTATATAATTAACCCTCTACTCATTCAACACTTCTACCTAATTAAGAAACTAAAAAATTCTACATAATTAACCCTGTGCTCCATTCAGAAATTCTATATAAATAACTCTCACTGATGTGATGCATTCAAAGAATTGTAACAATACATAATAATGAAACCAACAATGTCAAATGCAAGTCAACTGTTCAATTCTCAGGTAAATTTTTATCATAGATTTTTGATCTCTTTCATATCATCCTATCAATTACAAAACTTGCATTTTAAAGTCACATATAGTCAGCTCAATCTCAAACAACATCAATAGGGAGTGGCTCCAATAGGACAACACCTACTCACCTGTTCATGAAGCTAATCTACATGAAGAAAGCTACAAAGGCTCAATCTAACCAGACAAACAGTGACTTCCTAGCACACACTATTCTATTTGATGGTATAAACCTAAGCTAGTAGTATTTATTTGGACTATTTCAAAAACATTAACATGAAAATGTTAATAATTTATTGACACTAGTCATAAGAAATCATCAGGCTTAGAGTAGCTCTCAGGCATACATTTTCTTCTTTAAGATTGGACCACTAGACTTGTGAAAATCAAATCATTCACATTTAAGTATTGGCTCTCATGCATACATTGTCTTGTTCAGGTATACATTGTCTTGTTCAAGATTGGACCAATAGACTTGTGAAAATCAAATCTTGGCACTTAACCATTGACAGATATTGTCTTAAGAATTAGACCACTAGACTTGTGAAAATCAAATCTCCCCACCTAACCATTAGACCACATCGTCAAAACTTACACTCATTTTTTTAGTTACCGAACAGAATGTCTTTTCCTTTTTGTTCCCGGTGGGTGCACATTCACAGTTGCTATGGTTTCCTTTGGTCCTAGTTCCTCGTTGCTGACAATTTTCTCACAACCAATGGCTTCATAAAATGGAGATGTCATAGAAGAGAACGAAAAAATTATATTTTCAACTATGGGCTTTCCATGAGGCCAAAGTGATCTCCCTCCACAAATTTGAGTTGTTCCACTGTATTCATTCAGGAATGTGGTCTCCATATCATAAAATTTCTTATCAATGCCTGAAATATGATGAGCTCAGTGTTTATAGAAGATACTATAGTTGTTTCTTAGAATTCACATGGAAAATTGTGGCTAATAAATCACATAGCCATTCTAGTTATTCTGCCTCTTAGTCATAATGGTTAATAGAATACAGCGTCAAAATAATTTGAGAGATTTAATAGTTATTTTATATGTAATGTATAAAACCTAAAGAGGTATGTTTGTGTCCCCTTTGTCTTTTGCACAATCCATGAACATAAACATGAATATGGATTTCTACAACTCAATGGATTTGCAGTAGCAACAACAAGTAAAATATCCACAACAACAACAATTTTCCCATCATCAACAACAATAAGAAAATAATAATAAATGATGCCAACAAAATGTGCTATTGATTATTTAGTTATGCAAAAAACATTATATTTGACTTGTATTTATTTATGCAAAATACATGAGATTTACCCTGTAAAACTACCATGAGATGTGAATCTTAGATAGACAATGGTGCAATGGGTGTTGTCTTTATTTGGAGATGAAGAGTGACCAAATTTGCGTATGGATTCAATGTATCAGTTGAAGATTAAATTACTGTTATTTCTCATGTAGTATATATATGAATAAAGAAAACTAGAAGATATGAAGCTATCCTTTCTTTAAATTGCCAACATTTTGTTGGATGCAGAATTAATCCTGGAACTGTTGTTCATCCCATGAAGGTTTTAAGTTTAGTGAGAGATTTTATATTTATATATTAAGAAATTTAGTTTTGAATGATATGGGTGGAATGATGAATAAGATGTTTTGGTTGGAAATTTATTTATAAAGTTTAGAAGTTTGAGTTTCATATTATATATGTTTTTCTTGCAATGTAAGTATTTTTGAAGGTTTATATATCCTCTTCATGAATGTTGGAATTTGTTTTTCATTTTATTCTTTAAAGAATTTTGATCGTTTATAATTTTTTTTACATTTACTACTTAATTGCGTTACATATTACATATTTTGTAATGAAATTAAGAAATAATTTATAAAAAATTTAAAAATTGTTCCAAAATGTTGGAATTTTTTTCATGTAGGCGTTGGAAAATGATTTTTCAGCGCCTACAGGAAAATTTTCAAAGATGTATTGCATGATGTCATTTGTATAAATACAATCATAACGGAATAAATTTTGATACATAATTACTCCCACTCATGTTTGATTTGTTTTTTCAAATGAACAAAAGTTTTTTCTTGCTTGTTAATTTTCACAATGTTTGATGGAGAAAGGTTTTCTGAGTGCATTTTTTCATATTTCCTATTTATCTATGCCACATAACTGATGATAACTCTATATTTTTTACGGTGATACGCCAGTATCCACTCAGCATAAAATCTAGGCTACAAATATTATTGGCATTGCATCAAACACATGTAAGAAAGTATAACCAACAGTTGGTTCCATTGCAGGGACCCAAAACCTTAACATGTAGAAAATATGAAGTGGAATATAAGAGAGGAAGAGATTGAAGACAAGTGATTTTCCTTTAAAAAGCAATTGATTTTTCCCAAAAACCCAATAACATGGTTCTGGATCACGTAGCAATGTTTTACCCAAAATCCAGTAGCATGGTTCTTGATGATAAAGAAATGTTTCATTATTTAAAATATCTTTTTGAATTTAGAAATGGTTTCAATGTTGTATTTAATTTTTCAAACATGAAAGTAAGAAAAATTAATCTCGTTATAGGTTTATAAAGTGATGTTCTGAATTAACATTCTCCACAATCTAATCTTTGGAAGTAAATTATTGAAGGATGGAGGTAAAATTGTCAGCTCAATCTCTTTACATATTTGATCAGATAATGGAGATAAAATGGTGCCAAAAGAGCATTTGAATTTCCAAACCACTTTGATATATTGAATTAATCTTCTCCACCATCTAATGTTTCATTCTTCTCAAACAAATTTTATCAAAGGATGGAGATAAAAATGTTGCAGTGAAATTTGAAATCACAAAACAATTTGAGGCATTTGCAGAAAGCACACCAATTCTACTACTCCAATGATGTGGCTAAGTATTACAGTACTATCAAGCAAATTTAATGTTTTCCAACATAAAATTTAAAAGTAAACCAAAAATATCCATTAACTGCATCATCAAATTCCTTATGTTCTCTTTTCATTTATATAGAAAAGATGAAGTACTTGTACATAGTTGCAGCTTATCGAAGCTGGAATAATTTTAAGCTCTCATAACCCTAGCTAGGGAAACCAATATAACCCTAACAACAAAGTCCTCCACGCTAGGAATCACATGTAACCAAAGCTGGCCACTCCACCATGAATCCTCACCAACATAGCATCATAATTGGAATGATATTCATCGCATGAATGTCGGTATGTCGGAAAATAAACAAAAAGTTGTAGTTTCTATCACAACTTTTTTCTGAAGCCAATTTGTGTGTTGTCTCTAAGTTCTGTGATGTCAGTGACCCAATCATATTCAGATAGAAGGGGAACCATTGAAGAAGTTGTCGTGTCTATAACATGACAATGCATTTTTCATTAGAGAAAATAATAAGATGTGACATGTCAAGTAATAGATGCATCAGAAGACATCGTAGATGAATTAGGAATCTCGTCAAATGTAACTTGAATCATGTGGTCAAAAGGTTGATGGTGGGTCTATGTACATCCTTCATCTGTAATCACATTAATTGGATGTCACAACCCTACAAACATTCCAGTGCTACATTAACAACATGAACAACAACCAGTGCTAAACGTTAGGAGCGAAGACAATGCAAAAAAACATGGAAATTCACCAATTTCTTTGATGTCAGTGGCCCAATCTTGTTCTGATCTAGGGGGGGGGGAAATGAAGAACCAGCTATGTCTGTATGATGACAACACAATTTCCATTAGAGAAAAAAATAACATGTCAAATAATAGTTGCATTAGAATACATAGTAGATCAATAAGGAATCTCATCAAATGTACCTTGACTCATGTGATGAAAAGGTTGATTGTGGGTCCATGTACATCCTTCATATATAATCACATTAATTGGATGTCACGACCCTACAAACCTTACAGCACTACATTAAGCTAAAAGAAATAGAAAAGATCAGAGACATTGCAACAAACTTGAAAAATCCACAAAGTGATCTAAACATAGCAACAAACTTGGAAGATCACCAATTTGATCTAAACATACTGATATCGTCTCCCCATAGAACTCACTTGGAACAATAGAGGATGCATTGTTGGAGGGAGGACGAACATGCTTGTTGAGGTGTGAAAACTAAAATGGTTCATCTTCAGATCTAGAGACATTAAAATCAATATCCAAGGTGACATTCCTTTTCCTTTTTTTTTTTTTTTTGGACTAAGGAAACCCTTCCTCCTCTTCAAGGATGAATCATAAGCACCCAAACCAAGGGTGAAGTAACAATCCATAATATTAATATTATTAGCATCATCCAATTTTTTTTTAGCCATATCAATCAACTCTTTTGTCTTGCTCACAATAGAAGGAGGAATATTCCGAAACAGGTCTAGATAGTGAAACAACTCCTCTCTCAACACAAAAATTTCTTCAAGATTGTCATCTTAAATATTGGTTGTGATAGTATTTGCATGAAGGTTTGGTGCCTCTGTACTTATCTCAAAAGGGCCATTCAATGCATTGGGTGTGGTATGAAGATCCAATAAAGGGTCTAAATCCATCAAGGAGGAATGAAACCAATCTACCTTTATAGAATGCTTGCAAATGTTCCCCCAAATATACCATGGGCAATCACAAGTGATAAAATTTTTGCGATGAAAAATGATAAGACATTCCTTATCATCTTTGCTTTGACTCCTTACCCAATAAGAATGAGATATGCTCTCATGAAGCCTGCAATCATTGTCTATAATTCTTCTAACCTTTTCCATTGATGATTCAAGCTGCATCTCTTTCTTGTGGTTGTTATAATATCCTTCTTTTTTCAAAATTTCCTTGAATCGATAACATGGCTCAACATATTTTACGAGAGTGTAGAATAGCCAATCCATTCTACGAGAAAATTTATTTCGCTTATCACATAGAAATGTTATCTTTAGATGATCGTGGTATGATTCCATAGCATTATTTGTCTCCTGGTTTGCACGAGGAAAATCTCTGCATGGAAAGACTTAATTAGTAAATATAAGTTCTCCAACATAAACAAAAAACATACAACATAGGAGGAATATTATGCAAACTTATGAATCTTATCACTGACAATCCAAGTCTTGTAGAAATAGTCCAAAAACTTCTTCTCAGTTGCATATTTGATGAAAAAATCATTGATTGCATCATCCACTTCATCAGTACAACAATATTTCATGATATGACCAAGTTCATTGAACATATATTTTGCTTTCTCTGAGCTTCTAACCAACAGATTAACATCCTTGAGCCATGCCCTCCTTACATGCCAAATACACAAGATCAATTCACATTTCGTGATTCTCCTGCGACATTTAATTAATTTTGAGTGAGAAGTTTTTAAAACGAATGCAATTCGAAATTTCAAATAAGAATATTGATGTTACCTCAAAGCAATGATTTCAGCCATAGCATCATCAACCATGAAGGCATTGACCCTCGAATTGGGGCGAGCCTGAAAACACCTAAGCATGAGGCTCGCTATCCATACTGCTATATCTTGTGATGTATTACGTGACATCACCAACCAGGAAACTGGTACCCCACTTTGTTGCTCATAAAGCACTGGAAGCATGTACAAATGATACTATCATATTAAATGAAATGAAATTAATTTTAACATAAATGATTTTATTGAAGAAATCGTTGGAAAAAAACTCACCCCATATTTGTTTGTACTAAATTTTGAGCCCATGGCTATCAAGCTATTGTGGGATAACTTGACCATAGTTTCCAACATCTATTTTTTTTGTATTCCAGCTATAAAAGGGATGTCTGCACCATTGGGCTTCTGGTAGAAGAAGAAATCATCACGGTTTCTTTGTTACCAAAGATTCACACTCATTTCATCTTTGGTATGAAATTGATAACTTTCTTTCACCAGACAATTATAAATGTTTACAAAATATTTTATGTGTAAGAAAAAATCCCTCTCTCTGGATGTAGCATCTATGCCAAGATATTTCTTGATATGTATTTTACAAATAGAGTTAATTGGCAGTTGAAGAAAATAACAAATTTCTAAATAAAAAATCATGTCCTTCAAAAGTCTTGGCTTTCTCTGAGTAACATCATCAGTTAAAGTGTTGTATTTTCCATGAAAAGGTCATCCTTGCCCATATTCGTGATCATACTAATTGTATGTTATTAATTCTATGTTGGGATCCCGAACCATAATCTTTACAATAAAATGGCATTGACATCCCCTCTTTTTTGCATATGACTTCCTTGCTTTGCTTTTCCATTATTCTCTCTTGTCAGCTGGACCATATAAAAAATGATAACTATAAAACAAATTATGAAATGTCACCAAATATGGTAAATGTAAAGCATATTTAATATCAACATCTAAACAATGTAGTTCTAAAATACTTACAGCTCATAATGTAAGGCTCTTGCACTTGGGCGTTTTCTTTGTAGACGCAGGAAGGAACATGGAGCATCTGGATTCGATTCCTCTCCTTTTTTAAAATCATCAACTCTTTCTTTGGGAATTTTTGCAACACGGTCAATATTCATGTCTTCTTTGTAGATTTTAGCCCAAACTAAATCTTTACTAGAAAAAATGAGTTTGTACTTTAGGTCTTGCACCTCAAGAGCCATGACTGACTTCCATTTCTTCGCCATGCTAGAGGACTGTCTACAAAAAAATGTGAAAACATGTCAGGGAGATGGAAATGATGAGAAGATGATTTGTACATATACAACAGGGAATATAGTAATTGCATCTCCATGAAATTATGTAGTGGAAAATGATTTCTAGTACTCCTGTAGGTGTTGGAAAATCATTTTCCAAGTTGTTGGAAAATAATTTTCCAGCACCTACAGGAGAACTAGTACTGTTGTAGGTGCTATAAAATCATTTTCCAAGGTGTTGTAAAATCATTTTCCAACAACTACAGGAGCACTAGTACTCTTGTAGGTGATGGAAAATGATTTCCCAGCACCTACAGAAGCACTAGAAATCATTTTCCAGCACAATCAATTGTGTAGCAGGCTTAATCTAGGGAATACTAAGGCAACTACTGCAATCAGCTATGAATAGTTTATATGTTTGCATTCATCTACTGTAAAATATGGTTTTCTTCAAAAAATAGTGTGACTTCTTATATGCGTTTTCAAAAGGGTTTTTATGTGACTTCTATCAAGGATAAAGGTCATAAAATATTAGAAGCAATTCACAGGAGACCAAAGTAATAGGAATGGTGGTAGAGGTTTGAGTTTTGATGTTTATCTTGAAGCAAACCAAGAATATCTTCTGTGGTAAGGACTGAGTTCTCTGAAATTTTATGTGAACATATTTAAGCCCTTTATGATCTAATTCGAGCCTCTTTGGGAGAAAAACCTGAAATATTGGGCAATAGTAAATTTTAGGCCTATGTTAATTCAACCTTGAAGATTTTTTCTTGCAGTCCTAGGAGATGGCCCTAGGACTGCACCAAGTCAACTATGGAGAGGTCAACCATCCAAGCCCGTCCTCAATTTTCTAATCTGGAGGACATCCCGAAGGTTAAATGAGGATTTTACATGTCCGAGGAATGAGCTAGATTTCAAAGCTATAGTGACAGATGGCACTTGTAGACAAGGTGAAGGGTCTTTTCCAATGATACTTCACTTAATGAGATGACAATGGTCCTAGTAATGCTAAAGGTAGTCAAAGGCAAGTCTTTGAAACAATGATTAGATGCCAGTGGGAACAAAGTTTTGGGTTGCACTCCCAACTTTTCATATTCTAATAATAGGCTAGATATGATTTGAGATGAGAAGTGAGATCAATGTTGGTTATGTTCATACATCAAGAAAAATATATTTAAGTCAAAAAAATATAAAACCCAATGCAAATTCAGTGCAACAGAAATATCCTAGATAGATATTAGCAATCAAAGATTTGGAAGTATAAATGTATTCAATATATATACAAATTAAAACTTAAAAATACACATTGGAATGCTATTTTTTAGTTTTGAGGGCTTCCTCATTTTTGGAGCAAGTCCAAATTTGAAGTAACCTTGAAAGCTAGTTTTCGTTTATCTAATCATTCCCTCATTTTTATATATATCATTATATTCACTAACATAGTTGACATCATTTAATGATTGTTAGAAATCTAATGTGAGGAAATATATGTCATTCTATGATTCCAAGGATTAAAAAAATTCTATAAAATCAACCATGCACTAATTCAAGAAAATATCAAAAATACATATACTAACCACTGTAATCCATAAGGTCTAAAATTAAACAAGGAAATGATATTAGAACTAATAAATTCTTGTTGGAACTTATAAAGTTTGAGAGGAATTGGTTGAGTGATTCTGACATTTCGTATCTTTCTTCTTTGAGGATCATTGGCATGTACAACTTTGGTTTTTATGAGAACTCTTAGCAGGGTTCTTATAGCATCCAAAGCGGTATGTTTCATTAAAAGAATTACAAATAGTAAGACTAAAATAAAACTGCTTCTTGAGATTCTTAGTCTTATAAGCTCTACACTCATTCCTGAGGATAGTAAGAATATGTTGGCATAGAGAGACCAATTCAACAAATTTAATAGAATGACATTCAATAAAAATATTATGTGATAAGAGAGACCGATGGACCAATTCTAAAATTCTTCTAGGCATATAGGCAATATAATGTCAGAGATAGGCCACATTCTGGTGATCAGGGACTTTATAAAATAATCCTTGCATTGTGCAATAATATTCAAATAATCGATCCATATCACATAATCTCTGACTTGTGAATAATTGGGCATAATGATCTTTATATGTAGGAATAATACACATGAATTAATTATATAATGCAATTAGTATGGTCTTTATAGGGTCTTCATTATCCAATATTTCTAATTATTCTTTCCAGCTTAATTTTTCCCACCATAATCTTGAATTCCCTGTCAACGCCCATGAAATCTATATCATAATGTCTTTGCTGGAAGACTTTGTTTATACCTTTATTTTAGATGCCCAAGCACTAATTATTTGTAACAATATTAGATTTTGATCTCTATCCAAGAAATCAAAATTAATGAATAAGGAAATACCAAAAGTTTTTAAGGCTTCAGGGGATTCTTCTTTTGCATCAACTTATGTCATGTGCTTAGCCCAATGGGAAAAAAGAACTTTTATGGTGTCATGAACTTAAATCACAATCAATAGTTTTTTGAGCTTTGTTTGAGAATTTAAATGATTCATTACATTTTTTTTTACTACAATTAATCCAACTTCTTCAATCATAGTACCGACCATTTTTATTTCATGGACAAAATGAAGATTTGTCTTTAATAACACCAACTTTTCTTTAGCAATTTTGACTCCCATAGATATTTTTTCTATCTGTAATTTTCATGGAGATCCATAGCTTTCAGAAACAAGCGGGGGGATTGTTTAGTTGTTTTGTGATATTGAAATTTTGGTCCTTCCTTTTCAACAATTGAATAATCAGTGGGAAATTTGGGTCTAGGAAGAGCTCCATTAAAATTAGAAAAAACTCGGCTGATGATTTCTAATTATTTTGATATTACATCTAATTTAGAAGAATGATTGGCTTATGTCTCATGTACAATGTCATGAGATTGATGCAAAGTCTTTATATGTTCTTTCATTTCCAGAACATCTTTAGTGAAATCATCTAAATTCTGGGCAAGACATACTGACTGATAGTTCAAAAAATTCTTCATTTTGATGATTTCATTTGGTTCAAGTTCTCCAGGAAATATGTAATGTGGGGACTGCAAATCACTTTCTAGACTACCATTTTTTAACTTGGGAGTATTGTTTCCTGGCTCCAAACTCCTATCAGGGACTAAGGATTTATTACCAACCTTTTCTCGAGGTAGACTATACATCTTGATATCTTTTGTAGGAATAAGGATCTGGATACAATCTTGGCAATCTGTATGTTGGCCATTATGATGACTGGCTGACGAACTAGGAAAATCAAGAGTCTGATACTTTTGTTTTGGATTTTTTGGTTTTTCTTGTTAATATGGATAAGAAGTAGAAGGACTAAAGCTATGTATATTTAAATGCTTTTGGAAGCTACTTATAGGTATGTTGGACATAGACATCTGGGAAACATAAAAACTAGGAATTATTTCACTCTGACTTCCTCTTGAGATGTTTGGATTGAGTTGAAATTTTAGCTCTGTGCTTCCATCAAATTTTGTAACAAATCACAATCGTTGTGGTGTATTGGAGAGTTGAGGATAATTTTGAGACACCAGTCTATAATCACTGCTCCATTCTTCATGTAGTGTAACTTCAATGAAACCTAATTGTAAAGGAGTAGTATTTCCTAGACTAACTATAACTCCCTCTTTTAGTGCTCTTTTGAAAATATTTGGGTTTAATGGAGGCATTTCTGTTGTAACAAATCGTATGCAAACTATAGTATGTAATTGAACAATTTGGGTTTGGTCCGCAACATTAAATCCATGGAATTATATGAAATCTTGGAGAAATTCATTAATGTATGGGTCTGTAAGAGACACTTGATATCTTAGAATAACATATCACCAAACAAGACCATTATTTAATGGAATTTGTATCCATCTAACAGGGCATCATTAAATTCATTATGTCATGTATCTAAGACACAAGATAGGCAAGACGTGTTTAGTCCTGGCCTTACTAACATATTTATCCCAAACTGTACCAGCCCTATATTGATGTATATGTATCCATTGTCCAAACCCCATTCAACATCCTCTTTGTTGATCAAAGTAACTTGATAAACTTGTTAAAACAAGGATATAGGGATATTTACAAAAGCAAAGAGAAATAAATTGGCAGTGCGAAACTTGAATGTAGGCAAATTATAGATTTTTTCAACATCAATTTTTGGTAGAGTCCAATTAGGTTATGGATAAAATTAATGAGATATTACTTTAGCGTTATATATGGATTCTTTATCATTTTCGTTCATAATATTTGCTAACCAAGACCACCTCTTCTCATGAGCAACTTTTCTAGAACTAGAAGATTCATGAAATTCATAGCTCTGTCTAGAATCCATTTCATAACTAAGATAGATGAGTACTGAAGCACCTGAAATGTTTCCAAATTAGAGTCAGAATGTTCCCAATCAGAATATTCCCAAAAGCTACCACGGGTCACAGAGTACTATAGTCTGGTAAAGGGTCTCCAAATATATTATGTAGCTATTGTTTTTCACCATATGTGGTTTTCCACAAAGTTCCTCTAATGTACTTACCAATCAATTCCGGTTTTATACATTTAAAAATTGGGGAAAACTGTACCAGAGCATTATTTAGGAAATAATAGGATTGAACAATACAGTGAAAATTCCACAATTTTAGAAGTCAATGACTATAGAGTAAAATTTAAAATACACCTGATTTCCCGATTCATTCATACTAAAAAATAAACCTAACATCTAGGAAACAGAAATACTAAGAAATACAGTGCAATTAGCTCAACTCCTAATTCCTAAGTACAGACACTCACAAAATGATTGACAACCTCCACCTTTCCATTTTTTCGTAGAGGAATATTGGCTGGGATTTACAAAATAAAGAAATCCCATGCACAACACCTAACTTAGGTTACATAACGCTAGCCATAAATTTTCCTAAATGTATGAGAGAATCTGCCTGTAATAAAGTGCCTCCTAGGAAAGTGCATTGTGAATCAGCCATGATGGCATTGGGTGATCTTGTGACACTTCACATGAATCAAGTCTTTCTTCCCCTAGTCTAAAGAACCCAACTCTTCCACCTTGTCCTTCTAAGTTCTAACCCCTCCCAAGTCCTTACCTCTTCTCCTCATATTTCTAATGAGGGTTGAATTCTAACTCTCCTCGACATTTGCTAAAACAATCTCTCATGTATGTGACAGTAAGCTTGTTCTTTTTGACCATTAAGCAATTCCATAGCTATATGAGTGTAATGTATTTTAGTTTAACTAGAGTATTTTAATCAATTTACATTTGATTCTTGCAAGAACATATATGATTTTCATTTATGAATTTGACATAAAGTATGCCTGCAGAATGTTAATCCCCTGCTATCAAATCAATTCAGCCTCTACTTCATTGTTTCCTTTTATTTATTTACATTATTGAGTGTAGTGGCCTAGACAAACTTCACAGAAATCAATATTGTTAGGTGTTTATTTGTTTTAGTTTGTTTTTTTGGAATGTAACATCATCGGGTAGAGTTCATGCACATTATGGATGTCTTTTTGCATTAGTTAAACTATATTTTTGATAACTACTCATGTTTTTGTGACAGATGGGAAAGAGTGGGCATCTATATCGTTATGAGCCAGATGGAGCTTATGCATTTGAGATTTATGGTGCTGATGAGTTTCCATTTTTCAGTGAAGAAGGATGGTTTCCCATCATTAAGTTTTTCAATGGGCATAAAATGAAACTTTATTCTGATTTCGTTGATACTTTTGATGGTAACAATGCCAAGGTTGAGAGGCTATTCTTTCCTGTAACAAAGGAAATAATTGCAGAAGCAACGAACACACCAACTGAGGGAGAAAGGAGGTTCAAAAGGAATCTAATATAGGGGGTAAACCTGAATTTCTTCCTAAAAGACAATTTTCATGACCCTTGTTGGAGCGTTGGGGTCCACTCTAGCATTTTAAAACCAGAGTGGGATAAACCAATTCGATTGATTCAACTTTATTTCACATGTGATGGCCATTTCTCTAAGGTCTTTCTTTATCACATGAGATTTCTGGTACACATGGCTGGGTTCAATAAGATGAATCTCCCTTATTTCTTGCATCAGAGCTTAATAAAAATGGTTGCATGTGTAAAAAAGGAAGATTTTATATCCCCATGATGTATACCACCATGGTCTCATTTAGATCCTATACCTTCATGCATTAAAGAAGCAAGCACAACAGTCAAGTGAGAGGGTGATGAGACAATCACTTCCTAGAAAACATGATAAGGAAGGGGCTTTACCTACAGAGGCCAAGAGCAGTCATCAAGCTGCTGATAACCCTAACAGGAGGAAAACCCCTAGGCTAAATACCAAGAGGAGCAGAGGGCATCAAACAGAAGTCCAAGACAACAAAAAAGATGAAACAATTGTAGAAATTCAACATGCAACAGAATACTCTAAGAGGCCATGAACAAGGCCTACAAACAAATTGAGGTTGGGGTTGAAAGCTAAGTTAAATCCCAAACTGAAGGATCCAATTATAATTATTGATGAGCTTCTATTAGAAAGTGAAAAAAAATCTCAAACAATTCAGATAAAGGGTAAAAGAGTGAAGAGGGCAGTGGCCGACAACAACCCCCTCAAAATCCTTGCAGAAGTAGCACATCTTGCTGAAATCTAAAAGATGTGAAGATTGGAGTTTTATAACCTTTCCTAATGTTTATGTTATGGTTCTTCTAATGTTATGTTTTGGTATACCAACTTTCCAAAACAATATAATATATTGGAAGCTTATGTATTTTTGTCTTATATGCTCTTAGTTCATGTTTTTCATAATGTATCAAATTTCATGCCCTTGCCACTTAGATTTCTCATTGCCACAAAAGTGCTACTGCCACTGACTTCAATTATTTCTTGTTTATGTGAATTACATGCATGGGTCAATTATTTCTTGTTTCTCTTAATTAAATGCATGGGCCAATTATTTCTTGTTTCTATGAATTACATGCATGGGTATTTTTTGGATGTATACTTCAGAGCCATAATTGAGAGACCATTGATGAAACTACATTCTAATGGGAACCCTAATACAATTTTTAATAGTTTTGACACTATAATATTTGGAACAGTTGTTCAAAAGTAGTGTCACCATAGTTCCAACTTAAGCCTAAAAAGCATAAAGTGATTGAAATGAGTTATAAACGTTTACCTGGAATAACAAGCATCACACAATGCACATATCCCATAAACGAGTACCCATAAGATGATGGCAGCAAACTAACTCAAATGATGTGTGGGAATCAAGAAGTTATTATATCTTGATACTAGGATTGTCATAATCAATATCAGTGAGAAACAATTGGTATGATATTTGGATATTTGATTTGTATTACCTCTTGTATTACAGTTTGGAAACCCCTCTCAGTCTGATTGTGTGCCTACATAAGATTTTCCAGTTAAGTGACAACAAATAACATATATTTAATTATTTCTACTTTTGTCCTTTCTAGATCACCACATGAAGGTTGCCAGAATGAGGCACAAATCTCTGTTTTAAATTTTTACAGAAAATTTGTTGGAGTCGTCCCCTAAGTTATGTTTAACCATGTTACTTTCTCATTTTATGTCTCTTACAAGTCCATCTTTTCTTGGTCATGATTCAGTCTCAAGAATTGAATTCCTTATGGTTAGAGAGTTTAATGTTGGATAAGCATTCCCAAGTGTAAGTACCTAATAAATACTTATTTGGATCTACACATTTGAATATTCTCTTTTCATTCCTTGAAATAAATATGACTGAATTGAGGTGCTTGTGGGCATTTTAGTACGTACCAAGTAGAATATAGCTGGGTTTATCTGTTCACTAGCTTGGATGAAAACCAGAACATCTAGATTTTTCCTCTTTTTGAAAGCTCAAATGGATTACTCTCGGATCTGAATTTCCACATTTCAACTACTAAAGTTTAACATAATTGAAAGGAATAGTTCTATCTTCTAATATTATAACTGGTTAAAGTCTTAGAGTGGAGGTAGAGACTTAAGATTTTATTCCTGTTAATATTTCTGTAACACCCCTAGTTTATGTTTTCAAATTAGACATTTGAACTTCAGTCCAAAGGGGAGTGGACCCCAATGGATATTTATTGTGTGAATGTAATTAATTATTTAATTATGAAAAATAAATAAAATATTTTTGTGCATATTGACCAAATGAGATTTTTGAGATCACTTGCCAAATCCATGAGGTATGGAAAGAGGCTAAGACTTTCCCAAAAAATCTTTCAAAAAGCCTTGAAATAATTTATTTCTAATTTAGATTTTTGAGGAAAAATCTAAATTTCCCCAATGATGTGGAGAGTAGTTGGGAAGAGGTAAAAAGCTGGAAAAGTAGAAAGCAACTTTAAAGTCCCTAAATAAGGGAAGCCTAGGAAAATAGGAATAAAAGCATCTTATAATTCTGGACACATAATTAGAAATAGGCTTTGGGGAGCATAAGCTTAAATAAGCTACTCCAGAACAGATTGGGATTGGTTTGTTCTGGGAGAGGATCTCAGCTCGGGGGTGAGTTTTGTGGATAAAAGAACTCTAAGGTTGGGAGGAATGGTCATCATAGAAGTGGTGTGCATACAAATTTTATGAATAATTAAATTAGATGCTGTTAGTCAATATTGAAAAGTGCTATAGTGGTTATGTTGAATTTAGTTGTTGTGTTATGAAATTCCTTACCTTTAACAGAATTAAATAGAAGAAATACCTCTTCTAAATTTTTGTATGGTAGTAGGAGTAAATCCTAGGGGACACTATCAGCCAGAATCTCTCAACCATTGGGTGGCTTAAATCTGGAGATAGTATAAATGATTCCCTAGAATAATTAAATTGTAACTTTAAACTGCTTCTAAAATGAATAGTTACATGAGCAGAAAGACATATACTTTTATATGATATCTATAGCTTTATATATAACAGGCAGAGGAATATTTCATTTAAGATTATACATTTCATTCAGCAAAGAGTCTATTCCGTTGAACTATTATAGCACTACAGAAGAAGAACAAATAAATAGTCTACCATATGGGCTACCTGTAGGAAAAATATCAACGCTACTTGATAACAGAATTGAATGAATCTGGAAAGTTAAAATACTAATATTCCAACAATATAAATTATTCTTGTATATTATTCTCTAAATCAAATCAGATCTAAATAAATTCCTATCAGTTGAGCAGTGATAGGGAAGGAAATATGTTCTATAAACTATATACTAATATGTTATATGGACAATTTCTGATAATCATAAACTCCTACATTCTAGGGTGATGCAGAGAGTTAATTTAGAAGTAAATTACTGAAAATAATTAAATACACAGTTTGGATTGTACTATTAATAACAAGATAAAGGTATCATGCAAAAAAAAAAATGTTGTTTCATGAGAAAAGAGTTCAAATAATCCAGATCACAATTGTAGAAACAAAACTCTTATTGAATGTATTGTTATTATGAAATCTATGGGAAATAGTAACCAAATGTCACAGAAATAAATCTAAGTGATATACTGAAAAGATGAGATAACCTTTCCATAGTTGCAAAGTTAAGTATAATTTCTTAACTAACCTCTGCAGAGTTTTAAATACAATTAAATTAAACTATTCTATCACAGATATATATATATATATATATATATATATATATATATATATATATATATATATATATATATATATATATATACATATTCAAAGTATACACTATATCTGCATTTTTTATTGAATAAGAATACATCGATATGTATATATATATTTGAGAAGAAATAATTCCATAAAAGAGGAGATATTTTGAGTTTAGACTTTGAAAAATGGGTACATTATCCGAACAACTGAAAACAAAAGGGGGAAACTAACAGGTAATCACAAATACCTGGAAGGTAAGTGGAAACTATTCATACTATCTCAATGAAAATTTATATAAAATATAACTATACAAATATATAAAGGCCTAAGAAACATCTACCAAACTTAAATGATATTATCATATTAAAATATCCTTACGGAAAAATATTGAAGATGTACATAGTCCATCATAAAATAAATAACTAAGTGTTATTACAGAGGGATGTGGGTGACAAAATGAATTCACACCACAGTAAATCAATATTAAAAACAAAACGGATCATGGACATGCGATAGAGGAATAACATCCTCGGCCACAAAAAATTTAATGTCTAAAACTTAGAAAAGTTCATTTAAACTCATAAGTGCTCAGAATGTCATGACCAACTTGGCTCAAAGCGGAGCATTACTATTAGAATGAGGTCGAACTTAGTAGAGGAAATCCACTAATATGGTAGACAGAGATTTAATCCATACCTTTCCTGCATAGAATAAAGGAGGCGATATTAAAATCGAGTTTATATAAAACCAACGGAAAGTTCTTTTGGTAACAAGCTAATTTGCAAACTCAAGATTACCTGACAGAGAGGGAGGCGAAGTAAACTCTGTGTTAAACAAGGGTATCTGCGTAGAGATGCACTTAGAGCTATGAGTTATTAGCCAAGTAAATATTAAAACTAGGAATTAAAAACGATGGCGGGAGAATTTAATCATTACCACAGAAGATCAATAAACCACATCTTGTATCAAGGCCCAGCCCTATGAAACTGATGGTTACCATTCTATCATGAACAAAAATAAAAAGGGAGTGCGTTAAGAAATTTCGCTTAGAGACAAAGCGTAGGGAAAGTTGAATTTTTTTTTGGGAAAAATCAAAATACCAGTGAAATAAATGTAATAACCTTGTCCACTGCACAAATTGCAACAGAGAATGGAAACATAGCTTACCGTAACGAAAGCGGGCTGAATTCTTCACTCATAGTGAATCGAACATGCTTTCTTCTCCTTTTGGCTCTGAGAGGAGATGCACCGATGCCATGGACGAGCAAAGCAAATGAATGTTAATGCGTGGAAAGTGAAACAAGATATACCCCGCGATAGGTGCAACACTAGGAAGATCGTAAACCTATAGGTGGCTTCATCTGATGAATACGTACGTTGAATAGTAAGGATCGATGGAGAGTAAGCGATGCAAAATAAACAATGAATTCGCTGACCATTACATAAATTTGAAGAACCGGAACATACTCATCAAATCTTGAGAAGAGCATGGTAAATCAATTATGGAGGATAACCAGTGAGATTCATATAAAGGTTCATAAATAACCCTAATGCGATTCCCAACATTTTGAAGAGTTGTAAGTATAAATCATCAAACGAGTTACACGTATAGATACGTGGTACACTGCGTCCTTATTTCAGATCCATAAAGATTATAAGTGAATTAATTGGCCAAGGGAATCGAGTCCTAGGCCAAATTCAAATGATAAAACAATTAGTATCATGAATTAAACCATTTTATAAGACATACATTTAACCTCTGTAAGATATTCACATAGGAATCGATTTAATATATCGATTTATGCATAAGCGAATTAAGAATCTTGGCAATCATATGTTACCACTAGGGAATTGATATGAGGTTATCCAAAAGTAATTATGGATGCATAAAAAGGTCCAAAAATGTAAATATGAAGTGTTACTCTATCATTAAAATAATGATAGTGTAAGAATAATTAGAATCAAGATAGAATTGACTAAGAAGTTTTAGGCAATATATATATATATATATATATATATATATCCATTTTTCTGAAGGATAAATAATATATATATATGAGAATAGAGTGGGTAGCTAGTAATATGAATTGTAATAGATCTTGTATCAAAAACCTGTGTAGGGAAATTATATTAGAAATAGAAAGATGTAATTAAGTTTAAATTCGGCATTACATTTAATAGAGGTATATTAAATATAAATATTGTATGAAGCCTTTATGAATGTCTATTAAGTAGCTAATTGAATAGCATTAATTTTCATAGACAATGAAATTAATTACTTGAAGACAATAAGATAGTCTGGTTGGAGAGCAACAAAATTTTTTTATTTTTTTTTGAGGAAAGTGTGGGACATTACAAATGGTATCAGAGTTCATGTTAGAAAAATTGGGTTGTTGTTGTGCTCACTGTATGAATTATTCTTTGTGATTTTTTTTGTTACTGAGGTTGTTTTGTTTTAGTGTACAAAGGTACTGAAACTAAAAAGTCAATGGCTGAAGGAGATGAAATTTATTTTTATCTAGGTGATGGAGATAACACGCGAGATCCCAATGCTCCTTTGATGGCTATTTTGCATAGGTTGCAATGGGATATGGCTGAGCTAAGAAGCCAGAATGACAGGCTGTCATTAGCCAGTGAGGAGGAGGAAAAGTTGATAATAGAACTGACCTCGCGAAACAGCCAAGAAGGTGAAGGTTCTAGAAAGAAGAGGAAGGGCAAGTTCTCAGATGATTCTGAGGAAGATGACACTACTAGACATTAGTCTAAACAAAAGAAGGAATTACAGGGTGAATTCTGAAAAATTAAACCTCCCTCCTATGATGGGGAGAAGGAGGAAGATGCTGAGGAATGGCTGTTGAATATGATTAAGTATTTTCAGGTCTATGAATATGAAAGCAATATGAAGGCTATCTACCAGTTGCAAGGTAAGGCTACCTTTTGGTGGGAGGAGACAAAAATGGTGCATGCCATTGATGAAAAAAAAGTGATGTGGGAAGACTTCCAAGTCAAGTTTAAAAACCTCTATTTGAATGAACGATATTATGATGATAAAGCAAAGGAGTTCCACAAAGTTATATTGGGACAGCTCACCATAGATGAGTTTGTCACTAAGTTTACAAATCTGTTAAGGTATGTTCCTTATATTCGGGAAGAGAAGGCAAAGGTACAAAGGTTTTTGAACTGTTTGCCTACTGTGTACAAGGAGAAAATAGAGTTCGATAATCCAAAAACCATGGACGAAGTGGTGAGGAAAGCTAGATTATGCTACCAGCAGTTTAAAGGAAAGAGTGAACATGGGAAAAGCTGGATAATTAAGAGTGATTTCAAAGGAAAGAAACATAAACCAGCTTACTTGAAGAACTTTGGTAGGGATCATCAGCTCAAGAAATTTAACAAACCAAAGAAAAGTCAAACTGCTCAATCCCAAGTTGGTTCAAAACAAATAGATGGAGATAATAAGAAGGGAGGAACAATTAAAATGTGGGAGCCTTTGAAATTTTGGGGTTGCGGAGAACCTCATCTGTTGAGGGACTGTCCACACCGAAATATTCAGATGATTATGAGAGATAGAGAAGATACCACAGTGAATGATATAGCAAGGAATATACCCACTATCAGTGCAACCTTGGAGAATCAACAAGCAGAACACCAGGCTACTATGGTCGAGATGGAAGGTAAGATTGATGACCAATCTATTACAGTTTTAATTGATTCGGGTGCTTCTTTGAGTTACATTAGTCCACAAGTTGTAGAGAAATGCAATCTCAAAACTGAAAAATTTCAGCCGTCCTGGTTGGTCCAGTTAGCCACTGGCACCAAGTGAAAAGTAACTCATAAGTTACCTCAAACAACAATTAAATTAAATGATTTTCAGACAGAAGTAAATTTAAGCATTCTTCCCTTAGGCTCATATGATTTGCTGATAGGAATGGACTGGTTAGAAAAGAGAAAGTCTATGATGAACTATTGGGATAAAACTCTGCATTGCATGGATGAGGAGGGGAGACCCTTTATACTCAAAGGAAAACCAAAACCAATCTCTATAAGACAAATATCAGCTCTGCAATTAAAAAGAACAACTAGAAAAAGATATCAAGTATATGCTGTACATGTTGAAGAATTAGGACAACAACGTGAAGAAAACCTGCCAGACACTTTGCTAGTGGTAAAAGAATTTAAGGAAGTTTTTCCAGATGAGATTCCTCATCTTCCCCCCAAAAGAGAGATTAACTTTTCCATCGATTTGGTGCCTGGATCAACACCCGTTTCTAGAGCCCCTTACCGGATGAGCCCCCCTGAACTCATGGAGTTGAAAATTCAATTACAAGAATTGTTGGATAAAGGTTACATAAGACCGAGTGTGTCCCCTTGGGGAGCACTGGTGCTGTTTGTGAAAAAGAAGGATGGAAACTTTAGAATGTGCATTGATTACCATCAACTGGATAGGTTGACAATCAAAAATAGGTACCCATTGCCCAGAATAGATGACCTTTTTGATTAGGTGAGAGGGGCTTCAGTGTTTTCTAAGATTGATCTGAGGACTGGTTATCACCAACTTAGAATTAAGGAGGAAGATATTAGTAATTCGAACCCGGTATGGTCACTACGAATTTGTAGTCCTACCTTTTGGTTTGAAAAATGCCCCTGCCACTTTTATGTGCTTAATGAACAACGTTTTGAAAAAGTACTTAGATAAATTCGTACTAGTGTTCATAGATGATATTCTGGTTTATTCAAAAAGTGAGGAAGAGCACAAAGAACACTTAAGGATAGTTTTGCAAACTTTGAAAGAAACTAGTTATATGCCAAATTCAGTAAATGTGAATTTTATAAAGACAAGATTCAATACTTGGGGCATATTATTTCTGAACAAGGATTGGCTGTTGACCCTGAGAAAGTAAAGGCTATTAGATAATGGGCGGTGCCGACTGATGTTTCAACAGTGAGATCATTTATGGGAATTGTAGGTTATTATTGAAGGTTTGTGGAAAGATTTTCTGCAATAGCATATCCCATAACTTCAATGCAGAGAAAAGGCACCAAATTTGAGTGGACTGAAAAATGCCAAAACAACTTTGAACAACTAAAATTAAAACTTACTATAGCCCCAATACTGAAAATTGCAGATCCTGACAAAGAGTTCGTTGTGTGTACAGATGCATGTAGAAAGGGATTGGGAGGAGGCCTGTTGCAAGAAAATTCTGTTATTGCATATGAGTCTAGGAAACTTAAGAAACATGAACAAAATTACAGTGTATATGATCTGGAATTGGCTGCTATAATTCATGCCTTGAAGATGTGGCGACACTATCTTCTTGGGAAAAAATTTACATTGATGACAGATCATATTAGTCTCAAGTATTTCTTTTCTCAAACTAATTTGAATGCTCGACAAGCCAGATGGCTGTCTTTTTTGAGTGAATTTGATATGGACATAAAACATATCAAAGGAAAAGAAAAAAAAATTGCTGATGCGCTAAGCAGAAATGCTTGCCAAAACATAAGCAGCATTGGGAGTAGTGCTAGTTTTGACTTAGAAGAACTAGTTAAAAAGGTAGCAAAACAAGATCCAAACTATGAGAATCTACAAGTGAAAATGCTGAAGAAAGAAATGGCTGAACACACCCAAAACCAGAAAGGGCTGATCTGCTATAAAAACAGATTATATATCCCCAATGTAGATTCTTTGAAAAAAGATATCCTAGATGAATATCATAAACAGCCATATTCAGGACATCCGAGATATCAGAAAATGCTAATAGCTTTGAAAAAGAAATTGTTTTTTTCCAGGAATGAAAAAGGACGTAGCAGACTATTTAGCTAGATGCGTGGAATGTCAACAAGTTAAAGTTGAGCATCAGCATCCAGCTGGTCTTTTAAATCCCTTGCCAATTGCAAAATGGAAATGGGACACTGTTTCTATAGATTTCATAACTGGGTTACCCATAACAAAGTACCAGCATGACTCAATGATGGTAGTGGTGGACACTTTAACAAAATCTTCAAAATTCATACTTGCAAAATCTACTTTTGGGACAACCCAAGTAGAAAATGTGTTCCTAAAAGAAATAGTAAGGCTACATGGAGTCCCAAAGATGATTGTTTTAGATAGAGACGCTAAGTTCACAACAGCCTTCTAGAAAGGTCTATTTGAGGGCATGCGCACTAAATTGAATTTTAGTACCGCTTATCACCCTCAGACAGATGATCAAATAGAGAGAACCAATCAGATTTTGGAGGATATGCTGAGAATGTATGTGATGGATAGGCCATCAAAATGGGAGGACTACTTACATCTAGTCAAATTTGCTTATAATAACAGCTATCAATCCTCCATCAAAATGAGTCCCTTTGAAGCACTTTATGGAAGAAAGTGTCGAACTCCTTTAAGTTGGAGCCAACCTGAAGATAAGCTAGTATTGGGGTCGGATACTCTACAAGAAATGGAAAGAATTGTCAAACAAATACAGAGAAACATAGAGACAACACAAGATGGACAGAAAAGCTATGTTGATAAGAAGAGAGTGCATCGAGAGTTCAAAGTGGGTGATCATGTGTATCTGTGTATTAAACCCAAAAAGAGCACACTTTATTCTGGAAGTTGTGCAAAATTGGCTCCTAGATATTGTGGGCCTTTTGAGGTGTTAGAAAGGGTGGGACCAGTGGCTTATAAGCTGCTCTTACCGCTCCATGTTAAATTTCATGATGTGTTTTATGTTTCATTATTAAAAAGATATGTACATGATGCTTCTCACATTGTTGATTGGAATGTGATACAGGTGGAATCAGAAGGGGAGTTCCTTCCAGAGCCACTTCAAATATTGGAGTGGGAAGAAATTGAATTGAGAAACCGAACAGTAGCAAGAGTAAAGGTGTAGTGGAAGCACTTTACTGCTGAAGAAGCTACGTGGGAAAGAGAAGATGAGATGATAGAAAAATATCCATATCTATTTTCAAAATGGACTCTAATAGTTAGTTGTTAACACCGAGGACTGTGTTCGTTTTCAGAGGGGGAATATGTAACACCCCTAGTTTATATTTTCAAATGAGACATTTGAACTTCAGTCCAAAGGGGAGTGGACCCCAGTGGATAATTATTGTGTGAATGTAATTAATTATTTAATTATAAAAAATAAATAAAATATTTCTGTGCATATTGACCAAATGAGATTTTTGAGATCACTTGCCAAATCCATGAGGAATGGAAAGAGACTAAGAATTTCCCCAAAAATCTTTCAAAAAGCCTTGAAAGAATTTATTTCTAATTTAGAATTTTGAGGAAAAATCTAAATTTCCCGAATGATGTGGAGAGTATTTAGGAAGAGGTAAAAAACTAGAAAAGAAGAAAGCAACTTTAAAGCCCCTAAATAAGAGAAGCCTAGGCAAATAGGAATAAAATCATCTTGTAATTCTGGACACAGAATTAGAAACAGGATTTGGGGAGCATAAGCTTAAATAAGCTACAGCAGAATAGATTGGGGTTGGTCTGTTCCGGGAGAGGATCTCAGTTTGGGGGTGAGTTCTATGGATAAAAGAACTCTAAGGTTGGGAGTACTAGTCATCACAGAAGTGGTATGCATACAAATTTTATGAATAATTAAATTAGATGCCGTTAGTCAATATTGAAAAGTGTTGTATTGGTTATGTTGAATTTAGTTGCTGTGTTATGAAATTCCTTACTTTTAACATAATTAAATAGAAGAAATAACTCTTCTAAATTTTTGTATGGTAGTAGGAGTAAATCCTAGGGAACACTATTAGCTAGAATCTCTAAACCATTGGGTGGCTTAAATCTGGAGATAGTATAAATGATTCCCTGGAATAATTAAATTGTAACTTTAAACTGCTTCTAAAATGAATAGTTACATGAGCAGAAAGACATAGACTTTTATATGATATCTATAGCTTTATATATAACAGGCAGAGGAATATTTCGCTTAAGATTATACATTTCATTCAGCAAAGAGTCTATTCCGTTGAACTATTATAGCACTACAGAAGAAGAAAAAATAAATAGTCTACCATATGGGCTAACTGTAGGAAAAATATCAATGCTACTTGAGAACATAATTGAATGAATCTGGAAAGTTAAAATACCAATATTCCAACAATATAAATTATTCTTGTATATTATTCTCTGAATCAAATCAGATCTAAATAAATTCCTATCAGTTGAGCATTGATAGGGAAGGAAATATGTTCTATAAATTATATACTAATATGTTCTATGGACAATTTTTGATAATCATAAACTCCTACATTCTAGGGTGATGCGGAGAGTTAATTCAGAAGTAAATTATTGAAAATAATTAAATACACAGTTTGGATTGTACTATTAATAACAAGATAAAGGTATCATGAAAAAAAAAAAATGTTATTTCATGAGAAAAGAGTTCAAATAATCCAGATCACAACTATAGAAACAAACCTCTTATTGAATGTATTGTTATTATGAAATCTATGGGAAATAGTAACCAGATGTCACAGAAATAAATCTAAGTGATATACTGAAAAGATGAGATAACCTTTCCATAGTTGCAAAGTTAAGTATAATTTCTTAACTAACCTCTGCAGAGTTTTAAATACAATTAAATTAAACTATTCTATCACACACACACAAAGATATATCTATATATATATATATATATATATATATATATATATATATATATATATATATATATATATATATATATATATATATATATATATTCAAAGTATACACTATATCTGCATTTTTTATTGAATAAGAATACATCGATATGTATATATATCTCTGAGAAGAAATAATTCCATAAAAGAGGAGATATTTTGAGTTTAGACTTTGAAAAATGGGTACATTATCCGAACAACTGAAAACAAAAGGAGGAAACTAACAGGTAATCACAAATACCTGGAAGGTAAGTGAAAACTATTCATACTGTCTCAGTGAAAATTTATATAAAATATATCTATACACATATATAAAGGCCTGAGAAACATCTACCAAACAAAAATGATATTATCATATTAAAATATCCTTACGGAAAAATATTGAAGATGTACATAGTCCATCATAAAATAAATAACTAAGTGTTATTACATAGCGATTTGGGTGACAAAATGAATTCACACCACAATAAATCGATATTAAAAACAAAACGGATCATGGACATGCGATAGAGGAATAACATCCTCGGCCACAAAATCTTTAATGTCTAAAACTTAGAAAAGCTCATTTAAACTCATAAGTGCTCCTCGGAATGTCATGACCAACTTGGTTCAAAGCGGAGCATTACTATTAGAATGAGGTCGAACTTAGTAGAGGAAAGCCAGTAATATGGTAGACAAAGATTTAATCCATACCTTTCCTGCATAGAATAAAGGAGGCGATATTAAAATCGAGTTTATATAAAACCAACGGAAATTTCTTTTGGTAACAAGCTAATTTGCAAACTCAAGATTACCTGACAGAGAGGGAGGCGAATTAAACTCTGTGTTAAACAAGGGTATCTGCGCAGAGACGCACTTAGAGCTATGAGTTATTAGCCAAGTAAATATTAAAACTAGGAATTAAAAATGATGGCGGAAGAATTTAATCATTACCATAGAAGATCAATAAACCACGTCTTGTATCGGGGCCGAGCCCTATGAGACTGATGGTTACCATTCTATCATGAACAAAAATAAAAAGGGAATGCGTTAAGAAATTTCGCTTAGAGACAGAGCGTAGGGAAAGTTGAAATTTTTTTTGGGACAAATCGAAATACCAGTGAAATAAATTTAATAACCCTGTCCACTGCACAAATTGCAACAGAGAATGGAAACGTAGCTTATCGTAAGGAAAGCGGGCTGAATCCTTCACTCACAGTGAATCGAACATGCTTACTTCTCCTTTCGGCTCTGAGAGGAGACGCACCGACGCCATGGACGAGCAAAGCAAATGAATGTTAATGTGTGGAAAGTGAAACAAGATATACCCCGCAATAGGTGCAACCCTAGGAAGATCGTAAACCTATAGGTGGCTTCATCTGGTGAATACGTACGTTGAATAGTAAGGATCGATGGAGAGTAAGCGATGTGTTCCTCATGTCAAAATAAACAATGAATTCGCTGACCATTACATAAATGTGAAGAACTAGAACGTACTCATCAAATCTCGAGAAGAGCATGGTAAATCAATTATGGAGGATAACCAGTGAGATTCATATAAAGGTGCATAAATAACCCTAATGTGATTCCCAACGTTTTGAAGAGTTGTAAGTATAAATCATCAAACGAGTTACACATATAGATACGTGGCACACCGCGTCCTTATTTCAGATCCACAAAGATTATAAGTGAATTAATGGCCCAAGGGAATCGAGTCCTAGGCCATATTCGAATGATAAAACAATGAGTATCATGAATTAAACCATTTTATAAGACATACAATTAACCTTTGTAAGATATTCACATAGGAATTGATTTAATATATCAATTTATGCATAAGCGAATTAAGAATCTTGGCAATCATATGTTACCACTAGGGAGTTGATACGAGGTTGTCCCAAAGTAATTATGGATGCGTAAAAAGGTCCAAAAATGTAAATATGAAGTGTTACTCTATCATTAAAATAATGATAGTGTAAGAATAATTAGAATCAAGATAGAATTGACTAAGCAGTTTTAGGCTATATATATATATATATATATATAGATATAGATATATCCATTTTTCTGAAGGATAAATCATATATATATGAGAATAGAGTGGGTAGCTAGTACTATGAATTGTGATAGATCTTGTATCAAAAACCTGTGTAGGGAAATTATATTAGAAATAGAAAGAAGTAATTAAGTTTAAATTTGGCATTATATTTAATAGAGGTATATTAAATATAAATATTTTATGAAGCCTTTATGAATGTCTATTAAGCAACTAATTGAATAGCATTAATTTTCATAAACAATGAAATTAATTACTTGAAGACAATAAGATAGTCTGGTTGGAGAGCAACGAAAAAAAAAAATTGAGGAAAGTGAGGGACATTACAATTTCATTAGAGATATGAAATTTCCTTATTCTAACTTCATGTAATAGTTGACAATTCATAGGCCCTATTTCATAATATATAGATTGCTTGTTTTTTTGATGAAGAAAATTTATGTCAAAATGTTACAAAGAAAGAAATAAAATTGGCATTTGATTGATTCAGTGATTTAACAGTCATATTTAGATGATACAGCTTAGGCATAGGGCCCAAAAAGGGGCTTTGAACTGAATTGTATGTTGTGAAGTACCATTCCCAGTGAAACATTACAAGTATGGGGTAGTAAAGGAGAACCAGAGAAAAGCTTTAAAAGGATGTTAGACAATAATCGAGAGTCAACAAGCTATCAAAGAGGAACTGATGGAGATATAACTAAGCACAAGGTGTCATCTTGAACGTTACCCATTTTTTAAGAAATTACAATCCAATATTCTCCAAAATTTAGATGGATGAATGGTAAATACTAAATAGCATGTTTTTCTTTAACATCATCATAGAGTGCATGTGTCATCCTACTGCGAGAGAACTTTTCAAAGTTACAAAAGAAAGCAGTACTACTATATGACTCCATAGATAGATTTTGAGGCTCTTTTAATGAAAAACATTATTTTTAGTGAACATAATTTCCCCATATTGTCTCTTAATGATGTCTTTAATGACAAGTTCTAAATGAAAAATTTAAGAACCTGTCAGAGCTATAATTCCTTAACCTACAGTTAAATTAGATTTTACAACATATAGGATACAAAAATCATCGATGCATTACTTCAGTGGGAGCACCTCTGTGACTGTTAGCAGTTAACATCAACTGAGGGGTTGCTATGAAGCATGACAAAAAATATGGAAATTTATAATTTATTTTCTTACAGGGTTTGCTCTTCTTGCCCTAACACTTTCACCACAATATAATGGAGCAACATTGTAAGAATTGGTGCAAACCTAAAGACTTGGAATCTAAATTAAAATTAATTAATTAATATATGTTTTGAGATTCTTCAAAATGTTATAAATGACAAAGGGTTCAAACCTATGTTCAATTATGGGCTCCTCCTTCTTGCTTTGCGGAAAGGTAATCTATCTCCATAATTTAAGCATTAGTGTCCTTGGATGTTCCAAGGGTATGACTCCTCTTTCTCTTTGAAGTCACTCAAATAGTATGAGACCTCTCAAGGGTAAAAATAGGTTGGTTCCATCACCACCATCTCCAACAACATTTCTAAATCTCTTCTTAAGCTCCTTTCCTTGAGATTGACCCTTTGAGGGGTAGGTGCTCTTCTGTCAATGTTGAGGAGTGGAACCAATGCTTGAAACTAAGTGTGTATGTTTGCTTGAAACTAAGTGTGTATGTTTTCCCTTTGGAAAGTTAGTGTTGAAAAAGGCATTAGTCTCTTCATGAAAAGGTTGTGGACTATCAAATAGTATCTAATTATTTCCAACACCTTCAATTTGACTTGCATGAAACATAATACCATAGCCAATAATATCATAAGAAACTATAATAAAGCTTCCACATTCAATATTCTTGTTGCAATGATGCTCTTTTTGAGGGGAAAAAATTACCTAATATAGCCAAATTACCTCATACTGGGTTTGTTCAAATGTATTTGGTTGTCAAGGTGGAGATCCCATTGCCATTAATCCATGCCGGCAAAACCAATGTAGTAATCAAACAGAAGCGAGGATCCTTGTGGGATTTTATTGAAACTCAGCTAGTCATTACCAGCCATGAATTCCACCGAATTGTGTGCATAGTGCCTGTTGATGAACCATTAAATTTGTTTGATGCTTGCCTGGCTCATTTTATTTGCCTCTCTGGGAAACATTGGTAACAGGGAATATTTGGATCCTTAGATCTTTCTACCTTTATAAACAGGCTTTTATATGAAGTGTCCGATAAACCTTGAGAATATTTGTGGTCAAAATCGGGCGACCTATGTCATAGAGATGAAAGAAACTATAATGAGATCCTTTAGATAGTCCAATGGGTTCATTTTATTTGCCTTTGCTATGCTCTGTTGGATGCATTTTCATGTACTCGTTTAGTAGCTTAGATGTCTAATGCCTTGTTTTTATTTTGTAAATGTTCTGTCAATGCTTTATCATCCATTTGGTGATTAAAAGTTAAATCTTGTTGTTCTTGTTCTCTAACTCATTGTTGTATTAAAAGTGTCAATTTATCTTGAATCTTTTGAATATAGTGAAACGACAGCTTGTAGAGTCTCTTGAAAACTAGGTAGCTTTTCAAATTTTCTCACTGAGTGTGATGGGTGTGGTTTCTGTTGGTGTGAAAGCCATTTTCAGAAATGGACTGTGCTTCTGTATGGTTTTTCTATTTTACATCCAATTGATACTTTTTGGTTGCAGTTAGTTTCAGTTATATTTTGATTCGAAAGATATTGAAAAATTACAATGACTAGTTTTTTTTTTGCTTATTTCCTTTTTGAAACTGAAGAGGATTTTTAATTAAAACTTCTTTGGAAAAAAAGCATGAAAGTTGTATGTAGTAATAATGGGGAAGCTCTCCAGATGTTTCTTTTAATTACCAATTAGTGCTGCGTATTTGATGGCGAGGTGGAATTGTAGTTTGCGCTAAGACTAAGAACTCATTCGTTGCCATGCCTAACCACCTTACATGGTCATGATGGCCCATGCTTTTTCAGAGGGCTATATATACTAACATACCCCATGTTTGGGAGAATTAAGTCTCATGGGGAATATCACCACCTCTTCTTGACCAACCTGTCTACCCACAGTGGTTTAAAATGTAATAATGTCTTTGATTTGTTAAATTATAAATGACAAAGTAGGGGGTTTACAATATAAACTATATAGTTTTTGTAGACAGTTACAAACATAGTTCCTGCAACTTACTAAATTTTCTCATAATTTTTGCAATAAAGTAATGAAGTGTTCTATTCTGACTGTTCCTGTTCTATAGAATTATAGACAGCCATTGCTCTTTCAGAGGGCTAATTATAGTAACATACCCCATGCTTGGGAAAATAGAGTGACCAACCAATAAACCTACAGTGGTTTAGAACGTAACAATGTCTTTGATTTGTTAAATTCTAAGTTACAAAGCAGGGTGTTGCAATTCTTCAGTTATAATTATGTCTATTGCAGGTTGTTGATTCTAATTGCAGGTTGCTAAATCTAATCACCTGAAGACCAGACAAGACAAACCATTAACCTCTCTCTTGACGATTACATTGGGGATATTTCCCAAATATACAATAAGTTATTGGATCCCTACTTTTTTCAAACTATTGCTCGTACATGAGCTCACATCAATCATTATCTCTTCCACCAACCATTGATCATAAGTACATGATCAAATCCATTACATGGGATTACAGTAAATAATAAACAGTAAATAATATGAACAATATAAACAGTAAATAGTGTCAAATTAGTAAACAGTATAAACAGTAAATAGGAAATCCGCAATTAAGCATCATCTCTACAGGAATGCCATCCGCACAAACTAGTTCTTTAGGGTTTTAACAAAAACAATTTTTCAAACTACAATGCTAACTGGAGCAATTCAGTTCGATAGTTTCCTGCCTAGTTTTATGCTCGAATGAACACGCTTTGAAGCAATGCTATAGTGGATTCAACTATGAAGCAACTTGAGTTGCGCTGAGCAACGATGAACATGCTTTGAAGCTATGCTGCAGTGCCCGAGTCGTATTGCGTAGCTTGATGGACAAAACTAACATGATAGCATGGAAAACAAATGCGCGTGTGGAAGACTTCAACCTGACCGGTGCAGCATTGATGGAGGTAGGTGGCTCCTTGTCGTGGGGTGGCATCGTGGGGGTGGCAGATGGGGGAGGAGTGGCACGAGGGAGAGAGGTGGCAGAGGTAGAGGCATGGGGCCACCTCTGGGAGTTGCTGCCATCATCATCTTCCGGGAGGGGTGTCGTCGCTGTCTTTCGCGAGGTCCACCGGAGAGCCGGAGAAGCAAGGGGGTTGACGGAGGGGGCTAATCAGGAGTTGTCCATCAACCCCGATTCATCGAACGGAACACTCTTCCAAATTTTATTCCACAGATTACATTAATTAATGGTCAACGAAGGTGTAATCTTAGCCCTCCACCCATCAAGCTCCATCAAACTCCTTTATGACGTCATTTCGTCTTTAGCCAAGCTTTCAATCGCCTAATGAACACCTGTAGCGCTCTCTCCTGCACAACAATGATGCTTCTCTCATATGGCATTTTAGAGCATCAGTGTTAACCCACTCCGACAATCCATTGCACCTAACACCTTGTTTGTATGATTCTCCGTCCTCGGGTACTATTGTAGAAGAGTTGTCCATACACATGTGCAATGTTATCCGTGTGTGGCATTGACCACATCTCCATCTCCATCTCCTTTTGGTGATCATACCTGTACAATGATTATCACATTGAATGGTGTCGCAAAGGGTCATTGCACTGCGCAAATCACGTTGAGGGGATAATATTTCCTAATCCTGGTACAATTGGACTCAACGTCTCTTAAATCTTTTCCTTCTTCTTTAGCTTCATCGACCAAAAACACATTATAAATTCCATTATTGAGCGATGAAACCATCTCAGGATCCACTTTAATATGTGAAACCATCTTAGGATCCACTTTAACATGTTATACCAATACCCATTGAAGAAACCTGAACTCACTTCCAATAAAAACAACAACAAGTATGAGTGCTTCCGACATAGAATTTCCCAAGAGAACCACCAACGGTGAAAAAGACTCCTCCCTTCCCCCAATGCTAGAAGACAGTGGCTTCCATGTCCTTTACGAAAAGCTCTACAACCATCATACTAGTCTTAGCGGCCTTTATTTCCAGAGAGAAAACATTACACAAGCCTTGAGAACTAGAACAAGACTCTGGAAACATAGAGAAACCACCAGACTAATAGAGAATTTCTATCCACGAAGTCAAAGATTTTGTATTCTTCCTAGTTGGCTAGGCCGATAGCCTCCTTCCTACCACAAGTTCGTCCACCTGATCTACTCTTCATCGTTGCTGCAACGAGACTGAAGAGGCGAACATGATTTTCCAGGCTAGTGCAATTTTTTGGACATATTTTCTACCTTCTCTGAGGAGGAAGAACAAGAGAAAAGAAATTAAACTGAAATTGCAACAATAAATAATTACTGCAGAAAGAAACACCATACATGGAAAACAACAAAATGAGCACACTTTAGAAATTGAACATTAAAAAACTATGAACAAACAACTAAAACCAACACATTACATTTCACAAATTGTTGGCCATAACAAACTAACCCATAAGATACTGCAAACAAAACACAGTACTGGAATCTAGATTCCTTTCATTAACAACAACAATATTTTACATAATATGCATTCCCAACCTTTATAGCTCCTCCCACACAACTAGACCCTATCCATCTCTCCAGAACCCAAAGACAGACTCAAATTCTCATTATGTGTTCCTAAAAAAACCCCTAACCCTAAATCTAAGAGAAGATATTTTAATCTTTTAATGGAATATATTATAACTATTTTTCTCTTTAATTTCCCTTTCATTTACATTAAATTTTATTTCTCTAATGGTTATACTTGGGCTCCAACATAATTCAACTAAGGCCTCATTGACGTGATGTTTATTCGATGTCTTATCCTGATTTTCAACTTAAGTGGTGAGAAATTCAAAAACACATGATATCATTCTCTAATAAACATAAAATACAAGTTAAATTCATAGAACCACATCCCATAATTACATCAATTTTAGTTGGGTGATGTTGAGGTTAACCATCTATCCATTCTCTTTCAAAGAAATTATTTGCAAATTTGACCCTAAACTCAAGTTTTGCTATTTTTTCAACTTAAAAAATATGGTTATGTAAATCATCCAAAGAAAATAGATGTGAAAACATGTGTGAGAAGGCCACCACATATACTATTACATACTAATAAGCCTATTAAAAATCATTCTTCATTGATTTGAAATGAAATTTAAATTTTTACAATGGTATCAAAACGAGAAAAGTTCAAGAACATAAGTCTCAATTCTCCCTAATGAATAAAAAATAAGAGGGTAATCATGCTCATTCCTCAGTATCCCTTTAAATTTTATATTTGAAAGAATGAGGGTAAAGTGTTTTCCATACAATTTATCTTTATTATTTGCAAAGTTAACTCTATATGCAAGATTTTTAATGTCTTCCACTTGGAAAAACCTTTCCTCTCGAAATGGTTACAAAAATATCTAGGTTCAAAGGAATCACCCATGACAATGGTATATAATGGTATTCATAGTGCTATATCATTAGAGTTGAATTTCAAACAAAAGGATAGATTGCGAATTTTCATTAGACTGGAATTTCAAAAATAACGATGGATTGCTAATTATATGTTGTTTTTCTTGTTTCCCTAACACATTAAAACACATAGGTGAAAGCCATTCAAGGGCACACGTCATGGTATTCCTACGAGCATTGAAATTTAAAATAACATTATAATCTCTTACCTATTTTAGTAAGTCTAAAAATATTATATTTTCTATATTATTGATGTCATAATGTATAAATATTACTCTAGCTACAATTTTTATAGTACTTTTCATTAGAAAAAACTTTTCTTGTGCAAAATAATAATTAAATAACTACCTCGTAAGGAAACATAAGTGAGCAGGGTGTTTTTAACACTATTTTAGTCTCGAAAATTCAATGCATATTGATCATTGATCTAAGGTTGTGCTTGAACTCCATTCAAAGTTACAATTCACGAGGTAAAACTATTCAAGCACAAAATCCATAGTGTTATAGTCATCATATTATAAAATTGTGTCAAGAAAGCACTTCCCATCAATTCCCACAAAAGTCTTTTGGTGAGGTCAAGGACAACATGATATCCATATCCATCAACTTTCATGGCTACAATTTGAAAATTTCAAATTTACATAAGTTTTAAAATCTCCCAACTTTGAAATGGCCATTTTGTAATTAATTTTCTCTTAATACATGTTTTAGGTGCAGTAGATTTCACCCCATATATAATATTCATATGGCTGTTGGAATGCCTCCTGAATTATCAAATAATAAACAAATTTGGATGGTAGTGCAGCAAGGTATACCTGCTTCCATAGGATATTTTTATTGTCTTTAACTTCATATATCCGTTGCACCCAATCTCTATGGAAATATTCATACAGTGACATATTTTTTCACTTCAAGTTCATTAGTATATGGGAATTTTTATCTAATATCTCAGTCTCAGAACCACACCAATGTTCAAGATTCATTAATGTGAGGGCACCAATCATGTTGCTTTTTGCATTTTTGTCTTCATGTAATACAATATCCTGTTTCTCATCTTTCACAAATTCTTCTGCCATTTTTTCTAAAATTTTGGTAAAAGACTTTACTTCCCTCCACCTCTAAAGAGTCCCAATAAAGCATTGGATCAATGTTTTACATGCTTCTATTTTAGTTTTAACTTTTTAGGCACACGAGTTTGTATTCAGTAAAAATCTGGTCAATCATCTGTCTAACTTGGGCAGAACTAAGATTATCGACATTCCATTCTTTGTGGGATTCAGGTTGGAATGTCTAGAATTCAGACATGCATCCTTTGCCACTGAGGTCAGGGGCAGGATATCTGGTAAATTGACTTGGCAAGGTTCATAAAATGAAAAAGGATGGGATTCAGAAGATGATTGTGGTTTGTCAAGAGTTTCTTTGGGAAACAAATGGGGAAATCTATCAAATTTTTTTTTTGTACAAAGATAGGATGATAGAAAGGCATAGATGAAGAAATATCTTTGTCTTTTGTAGAAATGGATAATCCTTCAAATTTGGAGGTCAACTCTTTAATTTTTTTGTCGGTATGATCTAATCCTTGAGTGAATCCCCTTTCAATATAATCATACTGGCATTTGAGTTGGTCAAACAAAGATGTTGTGGATTTAGTGCTTTCATGGAAAAAACCTTCAAGAGTGGAAACAAAAAATTGAAATTCATTCAAATTCTTATTCACAGTGTTCATAGAGACTTGTAGAGACTCAATTTTCTCTTTTTGTGCAAAATGAGTTGAAGTATGTACGAAGAGACCTTTGAGAGCATTATTTGTCCATCTTATCAGCTCACTAACCTTTTTTATTCTACCATCTATGCATATGGCAGAGTCCTCTCTTAAAACCAAAGGAGCATATCTGGCAATAGTTTCCTTTTCTCCTAACATAATATGTTTATATGGTGGAAAAACTAATGAATATTCAATTTTTAAACCATCAGAGGTTTTCCATTGGTGTTTGGTGGAGCTTCCTCCAGAAAGAATTTGTATTTCTATACTTGTTTGCTATTTCTCCCATTCATAGAAAGAAATCCAAGTTTTTGTAGAGTCCATATATTCTTTCCATGCAGATAAAAACATATGTTTTTCTTACATGTATGTTGTTAAATTGAAGTCATTGGAATATGGATGTGAAAATAGTTCCAAATTAAACATGCTTTCATCCAAGAAGCATGAACTTTGTATTTCGGGCATCTTGTAATGAGAGAAAAGAATTTGTACATTTCAGGTTTGGATGAATTTTTAAAGTCATCTCGAATTTTGGAAATGGCAAGAAGGAATAAGTGAATCCATCTACTCAAGATAAGCTAGGCCATACCTTGGCATATCATCAGGGTGCATTTTGCTAAACATCTTAGTGATCCTTGGGTCTTCATTTTCTAGATACGAAAGGTCATGAACTACAAGGAATTCATCACGAGGGAATGAGATATCGTTGCACTTAGGATTTGGACAAGAGTTTTTTAGTAGAATATAAGGCATTTCTCCAGTTCTTGGATTATAATTTTTATGGATAGTCAAATGTACAAGATTTTTCAGGTTGACTAGACACTCGCAAGTAGGGCATTTAACTTCTAAATCAGAAAAAATTAAAACTTGAGCAAGTTCAAATAATTCAACATGGAGGCAATTTGTACAGATGTAAGACGATGTGGTGGATGCTTCAGAAGAAGTGGGTTGATAATTCTTGTAATCTATTACTTCCTATTCTATTCTTCTTCTTGGAATAGTAGATCTGTGAGGAAAAGACAGAACTGCAGAGGAAGAATCTTCTTTGGTTTGTGTAGAGGTTATATTTTGGGTTTTGGGTGTTCTAGGAATATATACCACCAAACTCTCAAGAAAGCTTAGTTATTTCCATTTAATTTTTTGATGCTCAATATTCTGATTGTGAGAATCTGTGAGAACAACAAAACTTGATTTTAATTATTGCTCGGGAGAGTGCAGGACTGATGGATAGAGGGTGTTAGTATGACGGAAACAACCTCTAGTGTGGATAGAAAGATTTGTTATTTTTCTCCACATCTCAAAGCTAGATGTCCTTATTTGTAACTGTAGTATGTATCTAATGTGTTCATCATACACATAGACAGAAATGTTAGGATAACAATCAAACCAGACATGTCCATTTGATAAAGGTGCAACAATTCCTTCAAGAATAGAATCAGTATATTTGTGATGAGTCATATCGCGAATGGTATCTAAGACAAAAGTGTTAACCCTCTATGAGTTAAGGTTGATATTCCTACGCGGATACAACCAAGGTGAATGTAGGAAGTGTTGTGTTTCTTATCTTCTATTTATAGTTCTTTTGGATCTAACAAGGGGATTGTTTGAAAATATTATGCATTTCCTTGGACTTGGCTTACACATTCTTTTACAAAAAATTGAGTAATGGCTTTTAGGTAGAACATGGAAAGGGAAAAATAAACTTCATATGGACTAGTTCTCGGGAGTTCCCAACATGAAGTAGGATGGTTTTCAACAATTTTGATTTCAACATAATTTACTATAGAATATGAGGCTTTATAAAAGAGATCTTTGAAATGCCTATATTACTGATCCTTTGTTCTTGATCTTGTAATTCTTGGAAAGAAACAAATCGTCTTCCAGCTTCCATTTGAACAAAGAAATATTTCATATAATTAACCTGGGGAACCAGACGTTACTGGCTCTAATACGATTTTTTTTGCAGGGGCTTCCTTCGATAAAGATTGAAGCTTGCTAAAGCTTTCTCATCAAAAAATTCTAAGAAAGATACACAAACATTTACACGAATCCGTACACGAACCTTCAGGAAAGTATAACACCAAACACACTCTTCAGCGATCTTCTACCTTAATGAGAAAACAATGTCCCACGACTCTAAATGAACCTTCAGAGAACCTCAAATAAACCTCTCTCTACTTAGAATTAAAACAAGTATGAAGCAAGGGGATTTTCACAATAAAATAATTTTTTTATTTATATCTTGGAATATTTTACACATGTTTGTTGATTACAAAGAATAACTACCTAGTTCATATCAGATATTAACTGTTGAGGCTTTTACTGAGTATATCACCTTGAGGAAATATGAAACTTAGAGGCTTTCTGGCCTTTCACAGAATCTGCTTTTGAACTTTCTAAGAACTGAATGACTCAATCCATAAAAGTTTGGACACTTTAGGCTCCCACCAAGGTTGCTTGCCTTGATGTGTAGGCTTATCATACTTATGAACACCTTAGAAGAAATTTCCTTCGTGATGCAAGCAGGTTGAACCAATTTTCGCAGATGCAGAGCAGGGAGATAATTATCGACTCCACAAAAAGACTCTAATTCTCTCTAGAACGTTGGTGCCTAAATGAGAGCTTATCCTCTTATTTATAAGAAATAAGGGAATCTCTTCCCACAAGAATCGCTGAAAATTCTTTTTTGTACAAATATTCATCATAATTTTGAGATGTGGATGAAATTCCACTAAAAGTCGAAAATTTCTCTGAGCCTCAAAATGTTACGAAAAAAGTTACACAGTGCAGATATTATCAAAATCTCACGAAACTAGTCATACTAAGAGAAAGTTACACATTGAAGATATTATCAGAATCCCATGGAACTGGTCACAATCATAGTAAGGTGACTAGAAATTACATTACACAGTGGATACCTTTATCGTGCAAGGTCCACGAGGAACGAAAAATGAATACAATTATGGATCTCCCAATAGAGTGGAGTCATGGAATCTTATTTTGGGATATGTATTTGTGTCCCAAGCCTTTGTGAAAATCCTACGAAGGATCACTGGTTTTCCTAAAAGAATTTGATGTTTAACTTTAGTCATGACAACACATTGGTGATGTTTAGTCATAAAATCTAGAAGGATCTCATTGTTAGAGTATTTACTGAGATCAAGACAACTGTACAAGGGAAATGGAATCATTCGATGTTTTTCCAAATACCACATTTCTCACATGCCATCTCGCAAGCATATTTAGAAAAGAGTGGGTCAATGGCAGAGTTATTGAGACCAAAAATTCCCCACCATTTAGTTAGTCATTGTGGTTCATGATGAAGCTGAGTGAAGAATAATGACCCAAATTTCATCAGTGTATAGTATGTACATCCTGGTCTATCTCTGCAAAGCAGATTCCACCATAAGTTTTTATATGCAGAAAAATTGTAGACAGTCCCAAGAAATACTAAAGTAGGGTCATGATGTGGCCATAACATTTTTAGACTAAAAGATGGATCTCTTTCTCGATTTATCACAAAATATTTGTGATAAATATGGAACCGATTGCTTTATCTTACCAAACCTCGATTAATTCTTTGAAATGAAGGTTCAGTGGTGTTTGTACTTCATCTGCTATTTTTTTGGAATGGCTGTATGCCATTTCAGGAATCCATTGGCTTGAGTTTGGATAGATTATTCTTTCCGGAACTAGATGCTGAAGATCTCCATGTGGTTGGATATTTGCATTTAACACTTGTGTGTTTTATAGCTGCAAAGTTGGTATCCAATTATTTGTATAATCTTGCCATAGGGTACTGGAGTCTGAGATTTCTATTTAAATTTCTTTATTGTTTTTGAAATCCCATTTTGTAACAATAAGAATGAGGTGTATTTGCCCTTGGAGATTTTAACTGCTAAGAAAATTTGGAATGCTATTAGTGATACCCTTAATGTGTTCAATATCAAAATCAAAATTGGAGAACATGGTATGCCATATTGTGAATTTTTCTTCTCCGAGTTTTTTAATATCCTTTGTTAGGATCCTTTTCATGGAAGAGGCATCTGTTCTTAAAATGAATCTTTTATTAAACATATGGATATCAATTCTTTCGATGCAGTTCCAGCCTCCTTTGACCTCTTTCTCAATTGTAGAATAATTTCGCTAGGCTAGATTCCAAACTCCTAAAGCAAATTGTATAATTTTCTCATCACCTTCCTTATTTGTTTAAGTACTCCTCCCCAACTGAGTTCACTGGCATCAGATTCAAAAATTTTAATCATATTTTCATCAAGTACATATAAAATGGGTAGGACTCGGACTTTTTCTTTTATTTTCTTAATTGCGGCTATATGAGCATTCGTCCAAGGACTGGTATTATTTTTCAAAATATGATTCAATATTATTCTATCTTAGGCACAATTTTTGTAGAAGTTTTAGATATAATTCATTCATCGTAAAAACATTTGCAACTGATTTTTATCTTTTATTTCATCATGAAACTTATCAGAAAATGAAACAATGTGTTGTTGCAGTGTGATTTGTCCATTTTCAATGATATGACCCAAGAATTTAATCTTTGTTTGAAATATTTCCATTTTCTTCTGACTCACAACCAATCCAATATTTTTAAAAATTTGTTTAATTCTATTCATGTGCTTAAAATTTTCATATATAAATTTAGAAAATACCAATACGTCATCTATATACACAATAAGCCAATAAAATTATGGCTTAAAAACCTAGTCCATCACCTTTTGGAATTTTGAGGGAGCATGTTTCAAGCCAAAAGGCATAACATTCCATTTGTAGTGTCCTAATGGAATACTGAAAGAAGTTTAAAATCAATCCTCTTCTTTGATATATACCATCCAAAATCTAGATTTCGTATCAAATTTTGAGAATATCTTGGCACCTGCAATTCAGATTATCAATTTTCCTTTGTGTGGGATTGGGTAGGTGTCATCTTCTAGGACACTGTTGAATGGTTTATAATTAATTAGCAGATGTGGTATTCCTCTATTTTGTTCAGAGTGTTTACTGATGTAGAATCCATAGTAGTTCCAAGGGCTACTAGATCCATGAATTAGTTTTCTATTCATTCATAAGGATTTCTCTACTTTTACATGGCTTACTGGAATACTCTGGTTTGTATGGGAGATCAAAAAAGTATTGCTTTCGATGCCATAAAGAATTAGGATATTCAGCGCAACATTCTTCTTCTAAACGTTTTCTGATTTCTGCAATTCTCTTCATCACATTGGGATATTTGAGCTGGTCTTCAATCTGGAGGCAAGATTTTAAATCTTTCAATTCTACTCATTTTTATTGTGATTTATTTAACTCCTGCATTGCTTGAATCATAGTGGAGATTCGAGGAGTTGAGACAAATTGGAGTGTGATGGTATGCAGATAACCATTACTGTTTGGTACAAAGATAAAATATCTTGATCTACCATCTTCATGTCTTGCAGAACAATGTGGTTTTACGACTTCCAAAAATGGATTTCCCAAAATGCAGTCAATGGGAATGTTTCCTAGTGCAAATTTTACATTTATGAAATATGTATCAAAACATACTGTGGCCTTAGGAAATTCATACCCTTGTTCCCCTAATAAAATAACTTCTCGTACTGATTTAGACCAATACTTAGAAGGGACATATTTTTTATTCAAAACATTGATGTCTGCTCCAGTATCTAATAAAGTTTTGAGATGAAAGATCTCATTCTAGATTTTAATATGGAGCATGACATGAAATTGTTGATGTTGTACTACCATGATCTTCATATTTCTCAAGCCCTTATAATTTCCAGGTCTGGTCTCATATATTTCTATGTTCAGATTAGTTATAGAAAAGAGCTCTGATTGTGAGAGGGTGCTCTCTTCTTCATGAAATTTTCCATTTTCTAGCTTAGAGACTGAGGCTTTTAGCTCTATTATTTCATTTTTCAAATTTTCTATTTTTTGCTTGTTTCTGGGAGGGTAAGAGTCCTTTGTTTATCATTTTGATGATGCTTCGAGAAATATTTATTATTATTCTCAAAATAAGCATCTAAAAAAAGAGCTTTAGAGCTAGAACTCTTACTAGTAGAAGCATATATTGATCCTTGTTTATTAAGCATGGTCAGTAAGAATGCTTCCATCAGCCTTTCTTTCATTTCTCTTTCAGGTAACATCTTTATTCCTACAAGAAATTTAGCTTCTTCATCATCATTGAGGTGTGCCATGAAAATCTTGAGTTCTGGTTGTGGTTTGATGGATACTTGTTCTTCTAGATCCTCCGCAGAACTATACTCTGAATCATTTTCTGTATCACACATTGGATAATGACAATTATCAGAATCTGTACAAACACAATTTTCAGCAAGAAATATGTTAGCTTTCTCTGACTCTTTAGAGTCTGAATTACTGAAGCTAGAGGTTTCAGTTGAGTTGCAATAATCATGCCCAAGCATGCGAATTTATTCTTTGATATGAATATTGGGACAATTTTTAGTTTTATGCAATTTGGAGCCACACTTAAAACAATGGACAGTTACAAGTGGCTTCTGTTATTTAAATGAATACCCAAGGCTCATTGAGATGTTTAGCAAAATGTGCCCTACTAATATGCCAAGGTATGGCCTAGGTTATCTTGAGCAGATGGATTCACTCATTCCTTTTTGTCGTTTCTAAAATCCTATTCCATATGAATTTAAAAATTCATCCAAACCTGAAATGTACAAATTCTTTTCTCTCATGACAAGATGTCCAAAATAAAAATTTCATGTTTCCTGGATGAAAAGCATTTGGAATTGGGATCTATTTTGACATCCCAATTCGAATGACTTCGATTTGACAACATCCATGGAAGAAAAACATATTTTTTCATCCACATGGAAGAATATATGGACTCTATAAAAACATGGATTTATTTCTATGAATGGAAGTAACAAAAAACAAGTACAGAAATACAAATTATTTTTGGAGAAAGCTCCACCAAACACCAGTGGTCAACCTCTCATGGTTTAAAAATTGAATCTTCATCAGGTTTTCTTCCATATAAAGGTATTGTGTTAAGAGAAAAGGAAAATATTGCTATAGCTACTCGTTTGGTTTTAAGAGATGAATCTGCAATAGGCACATATGGCAGAATCCAAAAGGTTAGTGAGCAGTTAAATTGGAAAAATACTACTCTCAAAGGTCTCTCTGTACATACTTCAACTAATTTTTCACAGAAAGAGAAAATTGAGTCTCTACCAGTCTCTATGAACACTCTAAATAAGAATTTGAATGAATTTCAATTTTTTGTTTCCACTCTTGAAGATTTTGTCTGTGAAAGAACTAAAGCCACAACATCTTTTTCTGACCAACTCAAATGTTAGTATGATTATATTAAAAGGGGATTCACTCAAGTATTGGATAATACCCACGAAAAAATTAAAGAGTTGACTTCCAAATTTGAAGGATTATCCATTTCTACAAAAGACAAATATATTTCCTCATCTATTCTTTTCAGTCATCCTATCTCTATACAAAAAAAAAAACTATTGATAGATTTCCCCATTTTTTTCCCAAAGAAACTCTTGACAAACTAGAATCATCTTCTGAATCCCATATTTTTCCAATTTATGAACCTCTGCCAAGTTAATTTACCACATATCCCACCACTGACCTCAATAGCAAAGGATGCATGCCTAAATTCCAGACATTCCAAACTGACTCCCACAAAGAATGGAATGTCGATAATATTAGTTCTAGCCAATTTAGACAGATGATTGATGAGATGTTTACTGAATACAAGCTCATGTGCATGAAAGGTAAAACTTAAATAGAAGCCTGTAAAAAATTTATCCAATGCTTTACTGGGGCTCTTCAGATGTGGTGGGAAGTAGATTCTTCTCCCACAATTTTAGGAAAAACGACAAAACAATTTGTGAAAGATGAGAAAGGAGATATTGTATTACACGAAGACGGAAGTGCACAAAGCAACACAATTGGTTCCCTCACATCAATGATTCTTGAACATTGGTGTGGTTCTGAAACTGAGATATCAGATAAACATTCCCAGATACTAATGAACTTTGAGTGCAAAAATATGTCACAATATGAATATTTCCATCGAGTTTGGGTGCAGCGGATATATTAGGTTAAAGACATTAAAAATATCCTATGGAAACAGGTATACCTTGCTGCACTACCATCCAAATTTTTTGATTATTTGATAATTTGGGAGGCATTCCAACAACCATATGAATCTTATACATGGGGTGAAATCTATTGGACCATAACCAAGGCTTTAGTTCGCCTATGTACAAATTCAAAGATGAATAATTCAATCCAAAGATTATCCTGACTTCTTGATAGTAAGTCCATCTGCAATAAATATGGACTGTCTCTTGATGATCGTGTTGTACAAAGAAAAATAAAAAATAAAGTTATCAAGAAGTATTCCAAATCAAGGGAACGTTATTCTAGAGAAGCTTTAAAACACTCAAGCTAGCCTAAGCATCCTAAGAGAAAGTATAGTAAAGGAAATTATAAAAATGTGCCCCGTAATCATTATTATATTCCACAAGATATACATCTTAAGGAAAATAAATAAGAAGCTTGGAATAAAATTATATGTTGGCTCTATGGCCGACAAGGCCATACATCAAACAGGTGCCCGGATGGAGAAGGCTCAGAGCTAAACAAAGGGAAACAATCTCAAGAAAAAGAAAAACAAAAGAAGCCACTTTTAACTATCCAATGTTTTAAGTATGCCTCGAATCTGCATAAAACTGAACACTCTCCTGGTATTCATATAAACGAAGAAATTCAAATTATTGTATAGGGTTGTTGCAACTTAGCTGAAACCTCCAGTTTCAGTAATTTCGACTCTGAAGAGTAAGAGTAAGCTAACATGATTCTTGCTAAAAATTGTGTTCGTACAGATTCTAGAAATTTTCGTTGTCCAATGTCTGATACAGAAAATGATTTAGAGTATAGTTCTTAGGAGGAACTAGAAGCACAGGTATCAAGAAAACCACAACCAAATCTTAAGATTCGCGCAAAGCCCAGGTCTCTAAGTTAGACAAGGGATAATTTCCTCAAGAATAGAGCACTCGCTCACAATCAAAGCTCTTTTTTAGAATGGATCCTAACATAGAAATATATGAGACCAGACCTGAAAATTATAACAGCTTGAGCAATATGAAGATCATGGCAGTCCAACATCAAAAATTTCATGTCATGATTTAGATTAAAATCCATAATGAGATCTTTCATCTAAAAAATTTACTAGATACTAGTGCAGACATCATTGTTTTTAATAAAAATCTGTCCCTGCTAAGTAGTGGTCTAAAGTTGTATGAGAAGTTATTGGATTAGGGGCACAAGGGTATAATTTTTAGTATGAAGTTCCTAAGGCCACAATGTGTTTTGATACATATTGCATATATGTAAAATTTGTAGTAGGAAACATTCCCATTGACTGAATTTTCAGAAATCCATTTTTGGCAGCTGTAGAACCACATGGTTTTGCAATATTTGAAGATGATAGATCAGGATATTTTATCTATGTACCAAATATTAATGGTTATGTGCATACCATCACACTCCCATATTATTCAACTCCTATAATTCCCACTATTATTCAAGAAATGCAAGAGTTACATAAATCACAAGAAAAACAAGTAGAATTGAAATATTTAAAATCTTTCCTCCAGATTGAAGACGAGCTCAAACAACCCAATGTGATGAAGAGAATTACAGAAATCAGAAAAATTTTAGAAGAAGAATGTTGTGCTGAAATGCATAATTCTTTCTGGTATCAAAAGCAATACTTTTTTGGTCTCTCATACAAACCAGAGTATTATGGTAAGCCATGTAAAAGTAGAGAAATCCCTATGAATGAATCCTACTGACAACTCTGTCAAAAAGAGATTCAAAGTTTGTTCAAGAGGAAAATGATCCACGCCTGGAACTATTATGGATTCTATGTCAATAAGCGCTCTGAAAAAATTAGAGGAATACGACGCATGGTAATTAATTATAAACCACTCAATAGTGTCCTAGAAGATGACACCTACCCAATCCCACAAAATGGAAATTTGATAACCAAAATTGTAGGTGCCAATATATTCTCAAAATTTGATATGAAATCAGGATTTTGGCATGTATCTATCAAACAAGATGATCGATTTAAAACTACAATCAGTATACCATCATGACACTACGAATGGAATGTTATGCCTTTTGGCTTGAAACATGCTCCCTCAAAATTCCAAAAGGTGATGGACCAAGGTTCTTAAGCCATACATTGATTGGCTTATTTTATATATAGATGACATATTGGTATTTTCTAAGTATGTAGATGAACAGTTTAAGCACTTGACCATATTTAAACAAATTGTTAAAAATAGTGGATTGGTTGTGAGTCAGAAGATAATGGAAGTCTTCTAAACAAATTTTAAGTTCTTGGGTCATATCATTGAAAATGGACAGATCACCCTGCAACAACATTATGTTGCATTTGTTGATAAGTTTATAGATGAAATAAAAGATAAAACTAAGTTAGAAATATTTCTAGGTTGTATGAATTATGTTTGCAACTTATACAAAAAATGTGCCCAAGATAGAAGAATCTTGAATCAACATTTGAAAAATAACCCAGTCCTTGGACGAATGTTCATACAACCACAATCAAGAAAATAAAAGAAAAGGTCTAATTCCTACCTATTTTATATGTATTTGATGAAAATTGGGTTAAAATTATTGAATCTGATGCTAGTTAACTTGGTTGGGGAGAAGTTATTAAGAAAATAACTAAGGTGATGAGAAAATTATACAATTTTCTTCACGAGTTTGGAATCCAACCAAGAAAAATTATTAGACAATTGAGAAAGAGGTCAAAGTAGCCTAGAACTACATTGAAAAATTTGATGTCCATCTGATTAATAAAACATTCCTTTTAACAACAGATGCCTCTGCCAGGAAAAATATCCTGACAAAGGATATTAAAAAACCTGGAGAAGAAAAATTCATGAGATGGCATGAACTGTTCTCCATTTTTTATTTTGATATTGAACACATTAAGGGTATCACTAATAGCATTCCATATTTTCTTAGCAGAGAAAACCTCCAAGGGCCAATACACCTCATGCTTATTTTTATATAATGGGATGTCTAACGCAAGGAAGAAATTTACAGAGAAATCCTAGACTCCACCTGATGGCAAGATTATATAAATAATTGGAAACCAAATTGGCAACCACAAAACACACAAGTGTTAAATGCAAATCTCAAGTCACATGGAGATCTTAAGCATATATTTCTAGAAAGAAAAATCTATCCAAAGTCAAGCCAATGGATTTGTGACATGGTATACAACCATTCCAAGAAATTAGCAGATGAAGCACAAACGACACTGAACCTTCATTTCAAATACTTAATGAAGGTTTGGCAAGAAGAAAGCAATTGGTTCCATATTTATCACAAATATTTTATGATAAATCAGGCAAGAGATCCATGTTTTAGCCTAGAAATGTTATGGCCACATCATGACCCTGTTCTTGTCATTCCTGGGACTGTCTACAATTTTTTTGCATATAAAAGCTTATGGTGAAATTTACTTTGCAGAGATAGACCAGGATGTACATACTATACACTAATGAAATTTGTGTCATTATTCGTCCCTCAATTTCATCATCAACCACAATGGCTAACTGAATCGTGTGGAATGTTTGTTCTCAATAAATCTGCCATGGACCCACTCTTTTTTTAATCTTATCGCCACATGGAATGTGATAAATGTGGTATCTTCAAAAATATTGAATGATTCCATTTACCTTGTACAAGGGTCTCAAATCACAGTAAATACTCTGACAATGAGATCCTTCTAGAATTTATGACTAAACATCACTAATGGGTTGTCATGACTAAATTTAAACATCAAATTATTTTAGGAGATCTGTAATATTCCCAAATGGGAAAATAGAGCAATATATGCAAAAATAATGTGGTTTCAGAAATATGTGCTATAAAAAATCAAAATCAGTCTATAGATCCATTAAATCTACTATTATAAGACTCAGATCCAAGACGAGATCAGAATCAAATCATAATAGAGGAGCTAAACAAGTCTCCCACACACAGAATATCTATAATAACACTAAATCCCCAAGACTACTGCAATATAGAGTTACTGCATAAAGAGACAGTGCAGTCTAATGAAGGTTTATAGACATAAATTGTAAATACAAATAGATTTGATATTATATTATTTAATATGGCCCAAAAACTAAGATCTAGTCTCGTTTATTCAAATCCAAGAGAACTCAGGAAGGGTTTCTGGAAATATACCCAATACAAATGGTGATCTACAGCACAAAGACTAAAGAGTCACTACAAACTAAGGCACAAGAATATGGAAGGCTGAAATAAGATATATTTTATGCTGATCTGCTCAAAGGTCTCCTCCAATGAAAAGATGAACCCTTCAATCACAAGAAAACACTCCAAAAGAGTCACAAGATCCCTCACTGAAGCTACCCTCCAAAATAATGCAATTCCCAGCTGAAACTGTGCTATAAATGATGGGGATAAGTTGGCCTATAGCCAAATATCTGAAATATGCACAAGAACCCTCCAAACTGAACTCCTAAGAGAAAGAATCCTTCCTCCAATGGAAAAATATCTCAAAAAGTGGGTTTCTAAACCCTCCACTACAACACCCTGCAAAACAACACGGTATTCTGCAGAAACAGCGTTGTAGCTGAAGACTGAAGCTTGGCCATAATGTAGAATGTCTGGAATGATAGATCATGACTCTCCCAAGAGGCCTCTCAAGGAAAGAGATGGAATTCCTAAACAGGAATACCTTGTGCTAAACAACACCAGCAATCTTAGCTAAACATTTGAAGAGAGAAAAGTCTAAACAAGCATATAAAAATATAATTCATAAGCTAACCTCATATGGCTACCATCCTCTTCCTTATAAACAAAGTGGGCCTTCTCACCTTGGGTCCCACTCATTAGGGTTTCCACCATCACACAATCAATCTCCCTCCAAAAATGCATTGTACCTTCATCAATGCCAGTCATCCATAACAACGTTGTTTGATTTGGTCAAGGTTGACCTCTTCAACCTGATCCAACCCTTTTCACACCTAAGGGTCTTCAATCCAGCTCTCTATAAAGCTGTCTAAACTAATCCACATTCATATTGAGTTGCCTTTATTGATGATCCACTCCTCCCACATTAGTGCTGTTGACTTGGTCAAATTTGACTTTGTCCTCATCCATTGGTCCTTGTTCACACATCAGAGTGCTAGATCCAGTTATTATCATGATCCCTTTTCACATTAAGAGGGATTTTATGCTAATTAGAGATAAGTATGGGTCTCCTTCGCCATTTATTCATCTAACTAGGTACTAAAAGAAAAATCAATATTCCTATTAGCTGCATGCTAATTTAGGAATATTACATTCCTCCCCTCCCAAATGTTGCTTGTCCTCAAGCAACTGCAATGGTAGAACTAAAGAGCCTCCTCTCCTCCTCTTGTAGAATCCTTATGTCATAAATTCCTCCAAGGAACAAGATTTTGTCTCATCAATACATCTCCAAATTGCCCCTCCGAGATATGCAAGTTAGCTTTTGGTGACCATCCCAAATAGATATCATCATGTAGAAGTAAGAAACCCATGGTGGCAATAATGTGTTTTCTAGAGACCTTCTTGAGGCATGAGATCTGATATATGTTGGGATCTATCATCCCCATGTGAATCTCCCATCCCCAAGCTATCATCCATACAAAATGAGCCACCCTCCAAAATGGTAACTCATGAAAATTCTCCTTAACCCTTGGCTCTTGCAATGTAGGTCGGCTGAACAACTGATCATGGTAGAAAAAATAGCCTACCCCATGTTGTCCCTCTCTACACTTATGATAAGTGCGGAGTAGCTGCTTATCTTGGGCTGCAATAATGTTGCCTTCAAGTGGCAAGAAGAAGACTGGATCTCCAAAGATGCTCTCTCTAATATCATGAATCATGCTGGCCCAAACCATCCCATACAAAATGAATGGCACATCATCACCATAAGGCATCCAAATCAGAAAAATACTGAAGGTTATGTGCAAGTTTGGTTGATACCAATGGTCTCTCAAGTGGATACAACACAGTCTTTCCAACAGCTGTTTTAGAACATCATGTGGCAAGTTTTCCTCCAACAAGTTACCAGATGTGCATGTTTTCTCATCTATTATGTGGTTGTAAGCAGCATTATATATTAGTTGAGCATAATAAAAATAAAAACACACTTGCCCAAAGTTATGTAGAGAAGGGTTGTCATCAAAAGTGTTGGTCCTAGAATGACCATGAACCCCCAAAATAATCTTGCCCTCTTGTGGAGCAATGCACTGTACATAGATGGTGAGATAATGCAAATACTCAATGAAATAATCAATAAGTACATAAATACGTTTCTTACCATGCTTAGTGTGTATGTTGAAAGTGAGGTCCATGGATGAGCCCTCCCATGAGAATCTTCTCATAAAAGTCTACAAAATGAAAGGATGCATACTCCCCTTGGAACACTCCATGAATAGAAACATACTCCCAAGTGACAGCGTTGTTGGCCTTAGTGATAAGGCTCTTTTCACTCCGTGACTCCTTTCTTTGACATGCCACATGCCAAATTCATCCTCTTCCTATGTGGAAGAACCTCCTTATCCTCTAATGCTAAAGGGTAGCCTCTTTGTATCTCAATTGTGCCATCCCCTTCTCCGGAAATATCATGCCAAGTATGGGAAAAATTCTGCCCATACTCTCCCAAGAGTAGACAAAGCAAAAATAAAGCTTGCTGCTCCCTCACACCTCCATCATATAAATCATGAGGTGAAGATATGATGATTGACATGAAGAATGTCATATCAACATAAAGCAGCCAAACTCCTTGCTGCCATATGATTCAAGTGTCCTGCCAAGTTTCCTCCACCATCATACCCTTTGAAGAAAAATATGTCACATGATGGAAAAACTCTTTCAAGAGTAGCCAATGAAGCCATGCCTCCTGCTGCCCTGTATCATAGATATGTAGGTGACTCACCAACCTCTTTCTCCCATCCACACCCATTCATCCCCATGTGGATATCTCCTACCATGCTCCATATTGGTACTCCTCCAATGAGGACTACCATTCTCCCAAATCAGATTTCTACCTTTGCATTTTAGGGGATGTTGAAATGTAACCTCTTGGAGATATCCTAGAGAAGACCCCACACCAATGACCATATTGATTCCATAAGGATCCAAGTATGCTAAAGGAAAAATCTCCTCATAGGCCTGCACAATGCTCATCCTAATAGATCCATCACAATGATGAAATACAAAGTGTCTCTCATTGATCATCTTCTCATCCAATGTCATACAAGTGTAATGGTCATCAAAATTCTCTAATGATAGTTGGGCCCCAAACTCCTCACTATTTCTTAATGACAACATTTTTAATCTCCTCAATGGTGTATTTTTTGTCTCATGCTCAAGATTTATGCTGAACATAGAGTTCTGCCTTGGATTGTTTAGGAAAAATCTCATCCTCTTATCCACGAGTCCACACCCCAACCCCAAGTGTTGTGTGCAGCTAAATAATGGCACATGAGGATGATTGCTTATCCCCCCCTTGAACAACTCATGGTTTCACTATGCAGTGCAAGTATGCTACTCCAAATTAGCAGTATATGTAGACCCTTGGTCATGCAAAGGCACATTTCCACATCCCTCCATAAGATTTGCTAAAATAAAAAAAAGTGGAAATTCATGCATACCTTGGTGAAGCTTGGGAACATATTGTATGGCTATAAGGGTTCCTCCTTCCAATGTGTTCACTCCCCCAAATGCTGAGGATGATGGCTGCTCCCCCATAGTTGTGTCAACATGGGTACAAGTCTCCTCAGGTGATGGTGAAGGCTCCTCCCCCTCTGATTTCTTCTTGTCAAATATTTTGATCACCCTTTGAGTGAAATTTGCAAAAGCAGTCACTCTTGCATGACTCAAATGGCTGAACCGCCAAGTGCTTGCTTTACCTTCAAGGTGTGGCGCTACAATCTCAACAGCCTCTCTTTCTACCACTAGATGTAGTAGGAAGAATGCATCTAGCTTCATCACCCAAGCCTTTGCTATACATGTGGATGATCCATCAAAAGTAGACAATAGGAATCTATTACCCCTCATTCTCCTATTTTTGCAAGGCATCCTTTCTTCTTCAAGCTGAATAAACTAAGGAAAAGGAAGAGTCTCCTTGAAAGCTCCAGGTTGAGACTTGTATCCTGCAAGGTATCCAGTCAGGATCTCATGTTCCAAGTGCCCTCCATCTCCATGATTCTTTCCTTCTCCCTCAAAAGGAAAGGTCAAGGTGTAATGCTTTGGGGCTTGCTGCAACATTGGTTCTTTCTCTTGAGAATAGTAAGTACATAGTCCTTCCTCTTCTTGAAACCCTCTAGAGGTCTCATTGCATCTCTTCTCCTTCATCTACTTAACCTCCTTGGAGAGGTTCTTCATAGATCAAAAAAGTGATGAGACCAAGCTTATTCCTTCCACCATTTTAGATCTCTTTCTCCTTCTCTTCTTATTCTTATAGCATATTGGCTGAAAACTTCACAGGTTGAGCCAAGATTATGTTCAGATACCACTGTAATATTCCCAAATGGGAAAACTCAGCAATATATGCAAAAATAATGCAATTTCAGAAATATGTGCTATAAAAAATCAAAATCAGTCGATGGATCCATTAGATTTGTTATTATAAGACTTAGATCAAAGAGGAGATAAGAAACAAATCATGATAGATTAGCTAAACAAGTCTCCCACACATGGAATACCTCTAAAAACACAAAAACCCAAGACTACTGCAATATAGAGTTACTACATAAAGAGATAGGGTGGTCTAATGAATGTTTATACACAGAAATTGTAGAGACAAATAGATTTGATATTATATTAGTCAATATGTCCCAAAAACTAAGATCTAGTCTCCTTTATTCAAGTCCAAGAGAATTAGGGAAGGGTTTCTAGAAATATACTCAATACAAATGGTGATCTACAACACAAATACTGAAGAGTCACTGAAAACTGAGGCACAAGAATATGGAAGGCTGAAATAAGATAGATCTGATGCATATCTTCTCAAAGGTCTCCTCCAATGAAAATATGAACCCTTCAATCATAGGAAAACACTCCAAAAGAGCCACAAGATCCCTCATTGAAGCTTCCCACCAAAATAATGCAATTCCTAGTTGAAACTGCGTTGAAAATGATGGGGATAAGTTGGCCTACAACCAAAGATATGAAATATGCACAAGAACCCTCCAAAATGATCTCCCAAGAGAAGGAATCCTTCCTCCAATGGAAAAGTAGCTCAGAAAGTGGGTTTCTAAACTCGCCACTGCAACACCCTGCAAGAAAACACAATATTCTGCAGCAACTACACTGTAGCTAAAGACTGAAGCCTAGACAGAATGATGGATGTGTGGAATGATAGATTAAGACACTCCCAAGAGGCCTCTCAAGGAAAGAGATGGAATTCCTAAACATGAATACCTTGTGCTAAACAACACCAACAATCTTAGCTAAATAGCTGAAGAGAGAAAAGTCTAAATAGACATATAAAAATATAATTCATAAGCTAACCTCATATGTCTACCATCCTCTTCCTTATAAACAATGTGAGCCTTCTCACCTTGGGTCCCACTCATTATGGTTTCCACCATCACACAATCAATCTCCCTCCAAAACTGCATTGTAGCTTCATCAATGCCACTCCTCCATAACAACGATGTTTTATTTGGTCAAGGTTGACCTCTTCAACCTACTCCAGCCCTTTTCAAACCTAAGGGTCTTCAATCCAACTCTCTATATAACTCTCTAAACAAATCCACATTCATATTGAGTTGCCTTTATTGATGATCCACTCCTCCCACATTAGTGCTGTTGACTTGGTCAAACTTGACTTTGTCCTCATCCATTAGTCCTTGTTCACACATGAGAGTGCTAGATCCAGTTATTATCATGATCCCTTTTGACATCAAGAGGGATTTTATGCTAATTCAAGATAATTATGGGTCTCCTTCCCCATTTATTCATCTAACTAGGTACTAAAAGAAAAATCAATATTCCTATTAGGTGCATGCTAATTTAGGAATATTACATGATCATCCATAGGATTTTCACAAAGGCCCGGGACACAAATATATATCCCAAGATAAGATTCCTTGACTCCACTCTATAGGGAGATCCCTAATTGTTTTCATTTTTTTTTCCTCGTGGACCTTGCACGATAAAGGTATCCACTGTGTAATGTAATGTCAAGTCACCTGACCATGAGTGTGACTGGTTCTGTGAGATTCTGATAATATCTTCACTATGTAACTTTTATGTAGTATGGCCAGTTCCATGAGATTCCAATAATATCTTCACTGTGTAACCTTTTTGTAAAATTTTGAGGCTTAGAACACTTCTCTGACTTCTCGTGGAACTTTATCCACATATCAAAATTATGATGAAACATTGTACAAAAAATTATTATCAGCCCTTCATCCATAAAAATCAATTCAATGTATTAGGAAATAGCTAAAATTTTGATTGATCTCTACCTACACTTAATTTTCTATGCCACTTTAAGAACACTTTCACCAGCACTTCGACCTCCATGTCTACATGTATGCCAACCAAATTTATTTCAAACATTGTTTTGATTTTAATGAAAAATTTGTTTTCAATGAAGAAAAATATAATTCAATTTCAACAATATTTTAACTATATTTAACTACAACACAACACTTCAAACTAAATTTTAATTGCAAGAGAAAAATAAATTATTTACAAATATAATATATATAAATTAGTTGAAATTTCTATAAATTATAAATCAATTTATCTTTTATTATTCAAATTATAATTAGTTATACTTAATACAAAGCCATATGAAAAATAAATGATAATAATAATAATAATAATAACTTTTATTATTAGAAGAAAAAATGGCTCTACGGTACGGTGGAAATTTATGAGGTCTAGGGTTTTCGGGCTCTGCTGCCGTGGATTGGATTATCCATTATGTGTGAGGGCTTTCAGCTCTTACCAGGGAGAAATTGACAACACTGCTCACTGGAGCTAGTCAGAGACCTATTGCTGGAGCTCTGTGATGTGGTGGAGGTGGTCAAGGTGTTAGATCCCCTGCATCTTTGCTTCTGTTTTCATTTGCCTTTGATTTCATATTGGCCTTCTACTCATGAGGACGATTGTGGAGGGTGCGCTCGTAGGGATTTTAGGGATGGAGGAGATTTTCTCATCTTCCGGAGTCAAGGGAGGTAAAGGCTTTGCCTTACAACTTCCGCTCGAGACAAAAATTGGTCCAGGTGCCGGTTGGTTGCGATGTTGCCCCACTTGATGCTTGCTCCTTCCTGTAGCTGGGTTCTTCCGAGTTTGGCATGGATGTTTACTTTCGGTCCACTTTGGATGGCTCGAATTTGGCACTTGTTATTTTTCAAAACCCCCCTGTTTTCCTTTTACTTCTCATGAACTCTGTTACATGGGGTTTTCGGTTGGGTTGGAAGGCTTGGGGTCGACCCCTCCTTCTCTTCTCTCGCCTCCTCAATGGCACGAGGTTATGCCCTCTCTTCAGTCACCCTTGTCTCAGGGTGGACATGTCACTCTGTCTATAGATGCCCTTTGTCACCGGGGGAGATGATAAAGAATTACAGTTTGTAAAAAATGTCGTGGGGACTTTTCCTTTGCTAATGCACCTATCCCTTGGGGGTCTAACACATCTAATCCCTATAGTGGTTTTTGTGGTGACTTTTATGAATTACAGTCTCATTTCCAAATACTTATAAAGGCCATAGATGGGAGGTTGATTATTCTTTGGGTGCGGGACTTGAAGAGTGTAGTAGAGCTGAAAAACAAAATCCAGTTTCTCACTGGCATCCTGGCTCAAAACAAAGCCTGATATTATCAGAAAGAACACTACAGGAAACCTCAAAATTAAAGGAATACCAGATCCAAAGAAACTCCACTATTCTCCTGAGCCTTAGACTCAGAGGTGTCGCTCCAGGAACAACATCAACTAACAAATTGTCAACAACAGGATAAGGAATTCCCTCCTTCAAGGATATCCTTAGAGGGAAGGCCCCCACACAGCGGAAAAAAAATCCACATCTAACATTACCAAGACCATATATTGTATAAAAAATAGAGAATATTCTAGATCTGGTAGTAGAAATACTAGAGGTAGTAGGGTTATTTGATGCATTGAAATAAAAAGAAGTTATCTTCCGCTTCAATGGATATTGGGCAAAACCTGAAGAGTTACATGCATGGATACACGAAAACTAGACCCAGAACTATGACATTTACCTCTGTGCTAAAGGTTTCTTCGTGGTTCATTTTGATTATACATAGGATTACTGCTTTGCCAGCAATGAAGGACCTTGGTTCTGGGGAAGAGCATGTATTTTTGTAACCCCATGGTTCCCTAGTTTCGATGAGAATATAATGGTGGTTACAAAAATTCTTGTTTGGGTGAGACTACACAACCTCCTGCTCTCATTTTGGCACCATCAAGTCCTAGAAAACATAGGGAACACTATCAGAAGGTTTATAAAACTGGATCGGGAAAGAATGTATATAGTGATATTTACCTTTGCATGAATCTGCGTGGAGATGGACCTAAGTAATGGTCTAATAGACTGCATAAATCTAATTCACAAAGACCTCAAGCAGTCTCAAAAATTAGATTTCAAAAATATAGCATTTAGATGAAGAATGTGCCACCAAACAGGGCAGTTAAAAAGCTCATGCACTCTATTAAGGAAAAAACAAAAAAGAAGCCACAAAAGAAGAAAGGATGGAATCTTCCGGATATGTCACTGTTAGATGAAGAGGAATAAGAAACGAAAGTAAACCAAGATCAAGCAGAAACAAAAAATAAGCAAGAAAATTAGAAAGATTCACAAAAGAAGGAAGTAGGTAAGATGGAAGAAGAAAAAGAAACCGATGAGAAGACCTATTTGCCTATAGATGAAGTCCCACAACAGGATGTGCAGATTAGTGAACGAGGTGTGATTGGCACCAAACGTGCACATGTATATGAAAGTTTTGACTCAGAAAAAATGTCCAACTCTCCTCCAGCATGGAGTTGGCCATTATTCATTCTACTTCTTCACTGGATGGTTGGAAAAAAGTACAAAAGAAAAAGGGCAAAAAAGATAAATCCCATGTTGCTGGCATTGTGTAACTTCGGGTAAATACCTGCCCAAGCTCTACTTCTATCAAGGCGAACTCTCATATGCAATGCTACGGTATCTACGAAGTAAATTTTCGTAAAATTTTATTAAAAAGTTTGATTTTTTCTCAGGGAAAAAAAATCATTATTATAATAATATTTAAAAAAAAATTAGAAAATAATAAATATACATATAAATAAATCCATGAATAAAAAAATTAAAGTGAGAACGGAGAAACATTGTTAAGAAACATGCTTAAAATTGTAATTCAATTATCTTAACTTTTTAAAAATTTGAAGTGAGAACGGAGGAGCACTGTTAGAGAACCCATTTAAAAATATAATTCAATTATCTTAAATTTTTAAAAGAAATGTCACAACTATATTCCACATATAGATATATGAAAATAAAACAGTGAGAGATTAAAGGTTACGTGGACCTAAAGGAAAATTATATGTGTGGACATATTGTAATTTTCAAATTAATAAATGTGGAATTTTAATTATTTTGAAAAGACTAGAGTATATTGGAGACTAGGATTTCAAGTCCATGAGGATGGAATTAAATCCAAATATTTTCCCAAATTCTCCAAAAATCCTTGTAGAAAATAAAATAAATTAAAATATTAGATTGGAGATAAAAATATAAAATATACCTCAGTAAAGTGGAAAGTTACTAAGAAGAGGTGAAATAAAACTACAAAGAAGAAAAGGCTAGTTTTAAAGAGCTTTTGTGGAAAAAACAAAAGTATAGCCTAGGCTAAAGGAAAACAACATCATGATTTAACAAGACGTGGTTATGGAAACATGAAGGGAAAGCAGGCTTAAATAAGCCAATCCATGGTAGATAAGAGGTTGTCTACACTTGGAGGGATTGGTCTCTACTCGGGGGGAGCCATGGAGAATAATCTCAAGGGTGGGTGGAAAATACTCTTACCAGAATTGGTATGAAAAATAAATTTAATTTTGCCTTATGATTCTATTATTATGATCAGAGTTAGAGTAATTATGTTTTATGTAGAAAGGTATGTGGGAAATTATCATTTCTGTACTATTAAATAGTATAAGAAATTTTTGTTAATTGTCAGTTACAAAGTCTAATGTATTTAACAGAACATACTATAATAGATATAGTTTAGTTCTGTATAGTTAGATAGACTAATTAAATTAGTAAACCAACAAACATAATGTCTAAACCCAAGTAAGAGGTATTAAATATGTTGTTAGGTTGTAAGAATTTAATTATTACATGCAGAAAATACATCAGTAAGTGTGGAAAGGATGTTAAGAGAAAAAGTTAATATAATTATTCTATAAACAATGAAACATAAATCTAGACACAGTAAGAGATAATTGTCAATTTAGAATAAAACATGATTGTGCAAATTTAATCTAATTACCTCTATTGTACATCAACAGAAAAGTTACATATAACTATTCATTCTTATGTTTGAATAAGAAATTAAATATCGATCACATATTGAAGCAATAGAGGATAGTACAAGGGAAATACTACAAATAAGTAGACCAATACATATACAAACTACTTACAAAAATGAATGTTTATTGTCATAATCAGAACAGAAAATTATATTGACAATGATAGAACATATCATTACAAATTCTCATGAATTCCTTGACTGAAGACAATTGTTCTATTTAATAATTACATAAATTATACATGAATATGTATCCTTGAATTCAATGGATTGAATTATGTGCATGATATTGACCAAAATGTAAATAGAAGAAATAAAATAAATTGTCAAAGTTGCCAGAAGGAATGCACACATTAACGGAGGGTAAAATGCGAGAGGTGCAATACCTATACAAAAACACCATATACAAAGGATTAGTATATGATTAAATCAATTAAATAATTAGATAACATATAAGAAATGGATGATGGTAATTGAAACCGAAAGATTACCTTATTAGTCAAATGTAAGAAGTGAAATCATCTTTGTTCACAAAGAAGAAAATAATTGAGTTCATGAGGGTAAATGTACAGTGGAATATATTGTAGTGAAAATATTAAAAACATCAAAAGAAATCTTATTTATATTCTGGTAAACGAGGTATGTACTCAAAACTCAAAATGTTCTTGAAGGAGGACGAAGAGTTCCTGTACATAAATCATTTTATTAATTGAGGGAAATTAATAAAATGATAACTTCAATAAAAAAAATTATCTTTTTAATTTAATGGTTGAATAAGTAACATATACAAGCCATAAATGTAATAATCTAAAAATAGACTTCTGTAATTTAATACAAAGTAATTACAAACATGTATCTCTATATACATAAAGGGTACTTTGAATTCAAATTGTAATAGATTTAAAGACCCTATTACATAGCTTGAATTAGCTATTGTTTCCATATACTATGGATAGAATAGTATGAAAAAAAAATTAATTGGTCTCGGTTATGGCGAAGAAAGCCCAAAATAGAGGAAAAATCATGTAATTAAAACATGAATACATACGTATCAGTATTGATGGGGATAATCAATGAAATATGTAAATAATTGAAATTTGTTTCCTTACCATTAAGGTTTACTATAACAACGAAAGTACCATCATCGTGGAGGATAAAACAATGAGTATAGTCTTGAGAATAAATGACGATATAATAGGGTATTCATAATACCCAACGAAAGGCTAAAATTATAGTTAAATACTCATAGTGGAGGAAAAATGAGCATGAATGAAATCTACATAATATATAATTCAAGAATACGGAAAATTTCATACACAGATAAATCAAATCCTTACATAAGCTAACCATATGTGTTCTCTGGAATTTCACAAGAAAACCGAGAACCAAAATATAAATTCGATATGAACAGGAAATTCATATTCAGTTTAATGCCAGTCAGAGAAGTCCAAAATTGTATTCCAGTCTTGTAAATCAAACGAAATTTCATCTTTGTGGATGAATCCAACAATTGGGGCAATTCAATACATAAACCCTATATCAAACAATTTTAATTGAAGAAAAATGATCTAAATATAAACATCGGAAATTATAAAGAGGAATATAGTGGAAAGGTTCAACGAATGAACTGTATCAACATGAAGATAATTTCCTTATACAAACAGAAATCGTAAAACAAAGAACTTCCTCACAGGAAGAATGAAATGAAAAAAACGAATTGAGGTGCCAAAGGCTTGGAAAATTAAGCCACAACCATATACATAATTTCTAGAGACAGGCTTTGTCTTAGTAAAATGATGGGATAGTGATTTATTTACCTGGAAAATACAAAATGGTGTTACCTCAGGGTTGTGAGGAATATAGGGCACGAAGAAGGTTGAAATACATTTAGTAAAAAGGGGTCCCTGCAATCACAGAAACCAAGTGCAGTTAGTTTCAGGAGAATAAATCTAAAATTTAGACAAATGAAAAATAGAAAATTGCAGGAATGAAACAAACACCTGGTAATCATTTACCTGAGGTTGAGCATATTGTCGTAAGAAAAATGAAGGGATGCGAAAATTCATACTAGCTTGGGTGGTGAACCAAATCCGAACCCTAAGACAACATGGCCAAACGAAAATGAAAATCCGGAAACTTGACATGCCATCGAAAACCCAACGAGGAGAATGGAGGGAAGGTATATGGCCTCATCTCCACCATTACATGGCATAGATTTGTGGCTCAATAGAGTGAAAAAATAAAAGAGGCCATGTGAAGAATTAAATTACGAAGTACCCTTCCATAAATTCGGATAGACTTGAACAGAGAAATATGGTAAAGGGTTGTCATAAAATTTATGAACGAGATACGGCCGAATCCACAAAACGGATTATCAAATATAAATATAAGATATGGTAACATTAGGTTAGTATATTAAAATACGATTTCAAATAATTGATTCCTCAAAATGCCAATGTAACAAACCAAAGAAACATCATAAGGAAGACATGAATATATGTAACAAAATTGTATAGTATTCGAATCTAATGATAAGGTTCATAAATAAAATTTTAATTCAAATAGTGATATAAGGAGTATGCAATGGTAGTAAAGTGGAATTTAGTTGGATATTAATTATCAACAATGTCCATATATCCTGAGAGTAGTTATGTTACATAAATTAGTCGTTGGGCTAAGTTTTAGGTCCATACATGAATATATAACTTTGATATATTAATCTTGAAAGCTAGATTAAAAAGGTTAAAAGAGATTTTATAAGAGGAATTTATGAGTAAGAGTATTGAAAAAATTTAGAAGTGAAATCTTTGATAACGAGTATAATGTTAGAATCTAATTATATAGAAAACTTTAAAGTGATTCTTATTAAGGTTATTATGTTAATAACAATGCTAGAAAATGCATAATATTATTAAGAGGTAAATTAATAGTAAAATAAATTACTATTATAACAGAAGTTATGTACATTGAATAAATGTAACGAAGGATAATAAGGATTGAAAGAGGAAGTGTGGAATCATGAGGGACTGGTAGAATTATCATTGGAAACAAAGTTTTATTATGTTCACAAACAATTATGTCGTTATAGTGAATGTTAACGACATAAAATACACGTGTTGAAAGATCGTAATATGACGAAATTAAATAAAGTCAATGACGACAAAGTAACATAAAGTGTATAAATAGAAAAGAAAATTGGGTAAGTAGAGTTGTTACAAATGGTATGAAAGCCCATGTTGAAAACACTGGGCCTATGTGTCCCCACACAGAAAAAAATAAATAAATAAATAAATAAAAATAAAAATAAAATCAAATAAATAAATAAAATAAAAATAGAAACCCAAATTTATGTTGCTGTAAATTATTTACAAATTTTAGAATTTGAGACACTAATTTATTTATGTATATAATGATTAAGTGCAGAGAAGTACAATTGTTATTATGAGTGGCAGAGGAGGGTTGTACGTGGATCTGGGGGGTTAGGAAAAACCACCAGATCAAAATGCTCAAATGCTAGATATGGTCAGGGATATGCAACGATAATTGGTTTAGGTGAGAACCAACAATGAACGATTGTTGAAAGCAAATGAAGAGCAAGAGAGGTTGATCAAAGATTTAACCTCAAGGTCTAGTCATGAAAGTGAAGACCCTGGAAAAAAGAAGAAAAAATAGGAAAGAAGATGAAACCAAGTCAGAAGGTTCTGAGGGTGGTGAAGCATCTAGACAACAGTCCAAAAATAAAAAGGAATTGCAAGGAGAATTCTCGAAAATCAAACCTCCCAATTTTGATGGTCAAAAGGAGGAGGATGCAGAAGCTTGGCTTCTAAACATGGTTAAATAATTTCAATTTAATGAATATGGAAGTAACCTAAAAGCCAAATTGGCCATTTACCAACTACAGGGTAAAGCTACCCTTTGGTGGGAAGAAACCAAAATGGTACATGTGCTGGATGAAAAAACCGTTACCTAGGAAGACTTCTAAACAAAATTTAAGTCTAGATATATGAATGAGAGATATTATGGTTAAACGGCCAAATAATTTCATGAGATGAGATTGGGACAACTCACCATTAATGATTTTGTTACCAAATTTACTAACTTGCTCTGCTATGTGCCTTATATCAGAGAAGAAAATGCCAAAGTACAATGATTTCTAAACTGCCTACCTACTATCTGTTGGGTATGTGTTATATTGTTTCCACGACTAGCCCCACGCGCTATACGTTGCGCCGGGCACAGCAGTGGGGTCACAAGGGGGGCGGCAGCTGCCCCTGTGGGGGTCCGGGGCAGCGCCCTGGTGAATTTTTTTTTGGTATGTGGTCCCACTCATATGCGGACCCACCCATGTTTTTTGCATGAGTTTGCACATGGTTTTGGGGTACGATGGTTTTCGACCCCTGGTATTTTGTAGATCCAGTCAAGGGAACTACGGTTATGTTCTAATCCAGGGTTAATGGATTGGGGTTTATGTATGCTTCGACATGTATATATATGTGTTGTAACACTAAAAGGAATATAATGAAAATCAAGCTGGTCGTCCCAATTTGGGATCCAGGGGAAAATCTCTGTGTTTATCTGTTTTATGTTTTATGCTCTCACTATTGTTTATTTTCTGTTATAAGATTCATGTGTAGATAATTTCTATTCAGGGTTAAAACCTACATTTGGTATCAAAGTTGTTTCGGCTTCAAGGGGACGCCTTTGCTGTTGAGGGTTTTTTTCTCGGGCTTGAGGTAGACCCTGTTCAGTGGGAGATCTGCGGGATCGATTCTTGCGGTGAAAGAAGATGGTGAGCGGCGGAAAGACAGAGATCGAGAAATTTAATGGTCAGAGTTTTGAGTTGTGGAAGCTCAAGATGGAGGATCTGCTGGTGGATAAAGATCAGTGGATCATGGTAGATCCAGGTACTAAACCAATGACAATGTCAGATGAAGACTGGAAGAAACTGGATGAGAAGGCTAAGAGCACAATACAGTTGTGTGTCTCAGATTCAGTATTGTTGAATGTATCTGGGGAAGCTACAGTGAAGAATTTTTGGGAAACACTTGGGACTTTGTACCAATCTAAGCCCTCGGTGAATAAGTTGTTCCCGCGAAAAAAGGTATTACCTCGAGGATGAAGGATGGAGACTCCTGATAGAGCATTTGAACGCTCAATATTTGTAGAAACAATCGTCATCTCAAGGATATTAAAATCCCGCATGAAGATAAGTGCATCACTAGAAATTTCTACCGTACTCGTACGATCGTTATTGTACAGTAGCAACACAACTACCTTGAATTTTGATGACACATTTTTCTCACCGTCATTTGGGAGGAAATGAGACAGAGAGAAATATGGAGGGTCAGACGTCGGAGATGCTCTATCCGTATGAGGAAGGGTCCCGTAACATGAAAAAAAATAAGTTTTCGAGTGGTAGATCTAAATCTAGAGGGAGATCTAAATCTCCAGGAAAGTTTGTAAAGGTGTGCTGGAAATGAAAAAATGAAGGGCACTACAAAAAGGACTGCAGATCTAAAGCTCCTAAGAAAGGAAAGGGATCTGATGATGCTCCTTATGCAGAGGTAAAAACCACCTTGGATAAAGGTGGGGATGTGTATTTGGTTTCTTTTTCAAATACACATGTAGACCATGAGGTATGGTTGATTGAATCCAGTGCATCCTTTCACTTCACTCCCCATAGGGAGTGGTTATGCGAGTATGACAAGTATGATGGTGGTGTTGTATTCTTAGGGGATGATAGGAAGGCCAATCACCTGATGTGATCAAGCTGAATCTGCAAGGTGGAAGGATTAGAGCACTTCCTGGTGTTCTGTACATTTCTGCATTGGCCAGAAATCTGATTTCTGTAAGCAAGATGGATAATGTGGGTGTAAAAACAGTGTTCGAGAAATATACTTGTAAGATGGTTCGGGGAGCACTGGTATTAATGTGGGGAGTTTGGATTGGAACTCTGTACAAGCTTCAGGGCAACACTGTTATTGCTGGGTGCAACAGTTTTGTGGTTCCCGAAAAAGGAGCGGAAAGCATAGCCATCTCTGGAGAAAAGACCATGCTATGACATCAAAGGATTGGACATATTGGAGAGAAGGGCTTTCAGATACTGCATGGAAATGGTATGGTAGAAGGTATGTCTAATAGCTCTCTAGATTTCAATTTCTATGAACATTGTGTATATGGGAAGCAGAATCGGGTGAGTTTTCCTTCTGGTGCTAAGAGGGCGAACAAGATATTAGAACTTGTGCACAGTGATGTGTTTGGACCTGTGTCAGTTCCATCACTAGGAAAGTCTATGTACTATGTTTCATTCATAGATGACTTCTCAAGGAATACATGGATATATTTCTTGAGGAAGAAATCTGAAGTCTTTGACAAATTTAAAGAATTTAAGGCTCTGGTGGAAAACCAGACAGAGAAGAAGATAAAGGTGCCGAGGACAGATAATGGTGGGGAGTTCTGCAAGAAGGAATTTGAAGAGTTCTATAAGAAGTGTGGTATAGCACGACAGAAGACTACTCCATACACACCTCAGCAAAACGGAGTTGCAGAAAGAATGAACAGAACATTGATGGAAAAGGCAAGAAGCATGCTCAGTGGTACCGGGTTAGGACAAGAATTCTGGGCAGAGGCAGTGGAGACTGCATGTTACTTAGTTAACAGATCACCTTCATTAGCGTTGGAGGATAAGACCCCACATGAGGTATGGATTGGTAAGAAACCCTCTCTTTCACATCTAAGGGTATTTGGATGTGATGCATATGTACATGTTCCAAAGGAGAAAAGGACCAAGTTGGATAATAAATCTGAAAGGTGCATCTTTATTGGGTATAAGGATGGTTTAAAGGGTTACAAGCTTTGAAACCCAGAAACAAGGAAGGTTGTGTACAGCTGAGACGTGGTGTTTAGAGAGGTGAAAGATGTTGTTACGCATGAAGTCCTACCAAAGGAACCTGAGAAGATAGAGTTTGAGCTAAAGGAGGATGAATCAGACTCTACAATAGAAGAAGATTCAGATTCAGAAGAACCACAAACCCCAGCTTTGAGAAGATCAGTTCGGGAAAGAAGGCAACCAGAAAGGTATAGTCCATCTGCTTTTTGTTCAGGTTTTTCCTTAACTATAACTGATGATGATCCTAGAACTATCAGGGAGGCAGTATATTCAGAGGATGGAAAACTCTGGAAGGAGGCCATGGTTGATGAAATGGAATCCTTGCACAAAAATGAGGCATGGGATCTGGTGGAGTTTCTGGCTGGAAGGAAGTGCATCGGGAGAAAATGGGTGTTTAAAAAGAAGATGAATGTAGAAGGCAAGGTGGAGAAATACAAAGCTCGGTTGGTAGCAAAAGGTTATTCCCAGGTGCCATGAATTGATTTTGGTGATATTTTTTCTCTTGTTGCCAAGGTTACTTCTATTAGATTACTTTTATCTGTTGCTCCTACATTTGATTTTGGGATAGAACAGATGGATGTGAAGACAACATTTCTTCACGGGGATCTAGAAGAGGAGATCTACATGAAGCAACCTGAAGGCTTTATGGTGAAGGGTAAGAAAGAACTAGTATGCAGGTTGAAGAAGTCTCTGTATGGGTTAAAACAATCACCAAGGATGTGGTATCAGAAATTTCATACCTATATACGGGGACTTGGCTTCACTAGAAGCAAGGAGGATCACTGTGTTTATTTTAAATTAATTGGTGACCGTGTTATTTATTTGGTCTTGTATGTGGATGATATGTTGTTGATTGGGAATGACAAAGAAATTATCCAAGATTTTAAGACCCAACTGTTCTCCAAATTCGACATGAAGGATCTTGGTGCTGCAAACTATATTTTGGGCATGGAAATTAAGAGAGATCGGGCAAAGAGGAAGCTCTGGTTAAACCAGAGGAAGCATGTCGAGACTATATTGCAGAGGTTCAATATGCAGGATAGTAAACCGGTGAATGTTCCTATTCCTGTAGGTGTAAAGCTGTCTGCTGAACAGTGTCCCAAGACACAAGAAGAAGAGGAGGATATGTCCCATGTTCCATATGCAAGTGCATTGGGTAGCCTGATGTATGCAATGGTCTGTACTAGACCAGACATTGCACATGCAGTGGGAGTATTGAGCAGGTTTATGTCAAACCCAGGGAAGGAGCATTGGACAACAGTGAAGCGGGTTTTCAGATATTTACGTGGCACTAGTGATTATGGCTTGTGCTACCAAGGAAGACCAAGATTAGAAAGAATGTTGGACATTCGTGGTTTTGTTGATGCAGACTGGGCTGGAGATCTGGACCAAAGAAGATCTACAAGTGGGTATGTGTTTAGCCTATTTGGAGGTGCAATCAGTTGGATGAGTAAAAGACAGTCTGTAGTGGCGCTTTCAACTACAGAGGCAGAATACATAGCAGCCACTCATGCAAGCAAGGAAGCAGTTTGGTTGCAGAGATTGTGTTCAAGTATGGGGTTGGTACAGCAAGCTATAAGGATAGACCGTGATAGCCAAAGTGCAATTTTCTTGGCTAAGAACCCTGCTTATCATTCAAAGACAAAGCACATTGATGTTCAATATCACTTTGTTAGAGATATGGTTGAGGCTAGAAGGGTGTTACTAGTAAAGGTGGACACTTTGAAGAATGTTGCAGATGCATTGACGAAGTCTGTGAGCACTCAGAAGTTCTCTTGGTGTAGAGAAACAATGGGTGTTGAAGAATTGGCCCAATGACTAAACTCTCCTATGGCCCCTTGTGGAAAGAAAACAACAAGTGGGAGAATGTTGGGTATGTGTTATATTCTTTCCACGACTAGCCCCACACGCTGTACGTTGCGCCGAGCACAGTAGGGGGGTCACAGGGGGGGCGACAACCCCCCCTATCGGGGTCTAGGGCAGTGCCCTGGCAAAATTTTTTTGGTATGCGGTCCCACTCATATGCGGACCCACCCATGTTTTGTGCATGAGTTTGCACATGGTTTTTGGGTACGATGGTTTTCGACCCCTGGTATTTTGTAGATCTAGTCAAGGGAACTACGATTATGTTCTAATCCAGGGTTAATGGATTGGGGTTTATGTATGCTTCGACATGTATATATATGTGTTGTAACACTAAAAGGAACATAATGAAAAATCAAGCTAGTCGTCCCAATTTGGGATCCAGGGGAAAATCTCTGTGTTTATCTGTTTTATGTTTTATACTCTCGCTATTGTTTATTTTCTGTTATAAGATTCGTGTGTAGATAATTTCTGTTCAGGGTTAAAACCTACACTATCTATAAGGAGAAAATAGAATTTGACAATCCAAAGAAAATGGATGAAGTTGTTCGCAAAGAAAGAATGTTTTTTTAGTAGTTCAAAGGTAGAAATGATCAGCTAAAAAATTGGGAAAACAAATAAAAAGGAAAAAGTGACTCTAATGTCAAAATAATAAAACCAGCATACTTAAAATTTTTTGGGAAAAACCATCAAAGGAAGAAATTTAACAAAACTGGAGAAAACCAACTAGTACAATCATAGACTGGGTCTAAGAAGACGGATGCAAAAAAAAAAATGAGGGTGCTATAAAAATGAAAGAACCATTAAAGTGTTGGGGATGTGGAGAACCTCACTTGTTACATGACTGTCCTCAAAGAACAATTCAAAACATTTAAGTGCTATGAGAGGCATCTATTTTGAATGACATTACTAGAAACACTCCAAGGATTAGTGCTACACTTGAAGATCGCCAAGTTGAACACCAATCAACCATGATAGAAATCGAAGGTATGATTGTTGAACAACTTGTTTTTTATTTTTATAGATCTAGGAGAAAAATTTAAGCTATATAAGTCCACAGATGGTGGAAAAGTGCAAGATAAAATTACAAAAAATTCAGCAAACATGGTTAGTTCAGTTGGCTACTGGAAAAAAAAGAAAAGTTACCCATAAACTTCCAAAAACTACTGTAAATTTAAATGGGTATGAAACTGAAATGAATTTAAACACTTTTCCTCTAGGATCATGTTATTTGTTAGTGTGAATGGATTGGTTAGAGAAGCATAAAGCAATAGTTAATTGATTAAATAAAACAGTTCACTGTATAGATGGTGAGAGAACACCTCTGGTAGTAAAAGGCAAACCAAGACCCATATCAATCAGGAAAATTTTTGCACGACAGTTAGAAAGGACATCAAGAAAAGGCTATCAAGTATATGATGTACAAGTGGAGGAATTGGGACAACAAACTAAAAAATAAGTTGTATAAAATTTACCAATAATCAGAGAGTTCAAAGATGTATTTCCAGAGGAAATCCCCCATCTACCCTTTAAAAGACAAATTGATTTCTCAATTGAATTGGTACCAAGAGCTACACTTGTCTCTAGATCTATAGAATGAGTACTCATGAATTGTTAGAGTTAAAACTTCAACTACATGAGTGATTAGACAGAGGATACATCAGACCAAGTGTGTCTCCTTAGGGAGTACCAGTACTATTTGTTAAAAATAAAGATGACACATTTAGGATGTGCATAGATTACAGAAAACTGAATAAATTGACCATAAAGAATAGATATTCTTTGCCAAGAATAGATGAATGATTTGATCAAGTGAGAGGAGCCACTATCTTCTCAAAGATTGATTTAAGAACAAGATATCATCAACTCAGAATCAAAGATGAGGACATCAATAAAACAACATTCTAAACTAGATATCGACACTATGAATTTTTAATCCTACCCTTTGGACTTACTAATGAACCTGCTACATTCATGTGTTTAATGAATAGTGTACTTCACAAGTATCTAGGCAAGTTTTTATTAGTTTTCATTGATGGCATTTTGGTATACTAAAAAAAAAAAAACACAAAGAACATCTCAAAATTGTCTTCCAAACACTTAAAGAACACATGTTATATGAAAAACTCAGCATTTGTGAATTTTACAAGGACAAAATTCAATATTTGGGTCATGTGATTTTAGAGGATGGCTTAGTAGTGGACCCAGAGAAAATACAAGCCATAATGGATTGGCCTGTGACTACTGATGTCCCAACCATAAGATCCTTCATGGGTTTTACTAGATACTACTATAGGTTTATGGAAGGATTTTCAGCCTTGGCCTATCCTATTACTTCCTTACAGAAAAATGGAGTAAAGTTTGAATGGACAACAAAGTGTCAAAATAGTTTTGAACAATTAAAAATTAAAATAACAACTGCCCCCATATTGAATATTGTTGATCAAAATAAAGAATTTGTAGTATGTACAGATGCATGTGCAGAATAATTAGGAGGAGTATTGTTTCAAGAGAATTCGGTCATAGCATATGAGTCAGGAAAATTAAAGAAACATAAACAAAATTATATTGTATATGACTTAGAATTAGTTGTTGTGATATATGGATTGAAGATGTGGAGACATTATATGTTGGGAAAGAAGTTCATACTAATATTTTTGGAAAGAAGTTCATACTAATGAGAGATCACATAAGTTTGAAATATTTCTTCAGTCAACCTGATTTAAATGATAGACAAGCTAAATGGTTATCTTTCCTTAGTGAGTTTGATATGGAAATAAAACAAATTAAAGGAAAGGAAAATGGGATTGCAAATTCCGTAAGTAGGAATCCTTATCAAATTTTGAACAATGCTTGAAGTAGTGTGAAATTTGACATAGAATAATTGATACATGAAGTGATGATGGAAGACCCAAACTATGTGAAATTGCAAGAAAAAATAAAGAAAATTGAAATAGTGGGATATTCTAAAAATAAAAAGGGATTGATTTATTACAAAAAAAATATTGTATATTCCCAATGTGACATCATTAAAATAGTAAATTTTAGATAAGTATCATAAAAGACCTTATGCAGGACATCCTGGTTATCAAAAATTGATTTCAGCATTGAGGAAGAACAGGTTTTGACCAGGTATGAAGAAATATGTGGCTGATTATCTAGCTAGATGTTTAGAATGCCAACAAGTAAAAGGGACCATCAACATCTAGTAGGATTGCTGAACCCTTTACCTATTCTAGAATGGAAGTTGGAAGTGGTTTCCATAGATTTCATTCCTATATTGCCTAGAACTAAGTATCAACATGACTCTAAAATGGAGGTTGTAGACACATTGACTAAAGCTACACACTTTTTACCAGTGCAATCTTCTTTTGGCACGGCTCAAGTAGCTAATGTATTCATGAAAAAAATTGAAAAGCTACATGGCATTCCAAAAATGATTATATCAGAAAGAGATGAAAAATTTACATCTGCCTTGTGCAAAACTATATTTTGAGGAATGGGTACCAAATTGAAATTTAGTACCGCATACCATCCTCAAACAGATGGACAAACTGAAAGGACCAACTAGATTTTAGAAGATATACTACACGTGTATGTTATGGACAAACCTAGAAGATGGGAATATTTTTTGCATTTATTAAAATTTTCATATAATAATAGTTATCAAGCTTCAATAAAGATGAGTCGTTTTGAAGCATTATATTTCAGAAAGTGCCACATGTCGCTTAGCTGGAGCCAGCTAGAAGATAAATTAATTCTTGAACCTGCTGCATTGTATGAGATGGAAATAATTGTGAAGAAAATTCAGAAAAAATATTAAAAAAACTCAAGATTGACAAAAGAGCTATGCAGACAAAAAGAGAATTCACAAAGAATTCAATGTGGGAGACCATGTGTACTTGAGTATTAAGCCTAAAAATAGTACCTTATATATTGCTAGATGTGCTAAGTTAGCACCATGGTACTAGGGACCATTTGAAGTTCTAGAAAGAGTGGTATAAGTATCTTATAAATTGTCTCTACCTAGTCACATTAAGGTTCACAATGTTTTTCATGTTTCCTTATTAAAGAAGTATGTACATGATCCTATTCATGTAATTGATTGGATTGTGATACAGGTGGAAACACAAGGGGAATATTTTCTAGAGCCCCTTTGTATACTTGGCATAGGAAGAAATTGAGCTCCATAATAGGAAAATAACTAGGGTTAAAGTGTAGTGGAGGCACTTTACACCTGAAGAAGCTACTTGGGAGCGAGAAGAGGAAATGAAATAGAAATATCCATCACCGTTTGAAAAGTGAACTGATATTTTGCAACACCGAGGACAGTGTTTTGTTTTAATGTGGGAATATGTAATATCCCTAATTTACTGCTTTTATTAGACACTTCAAAATCCTAAAGGTTAAGTGGACCTAAAGGAAAACTATATGTGTGAACATATTATAATTTTTAAATTAATAAATGTGGAATTTTAATTATTGTGAAAATACTAGAGTATATTGGAGACTAGGATTTCAAGTCCATCATGATGGAATTAAATCCAAAGACTTTCCCAAATTCTCCAAAAATCCTTGGAGAAAATAAAATAAATTAAAATATTAGATTGGAGATAAAAATCTAAAATATACCTCAGTAAAGTGGAAAGTTACTGAGAAGAGGTGAAATAAAACTAGAAAGAGGAAAAAGCTAGTTTTAAAGAGTTTTTGTGAAAAAACAAAAATAAAGCCTAGGATAAAGGAAAACAACATCTTGATTTAACTAGACTCAGTTATGGAAACATTTTGAAGGGAAAGAATGCTTAGATAAGAAATTCCATGGTAGACAAGATGTTGTCTACACTTGGAGGAATTGGTCTATGCTCGAGGGGAGCTGTAGAGAAAAAGTTCAAGGTTGGGTGGCAAATAGTCTTACCATAATTGGTATGCACAATTAATTTAATTCTGTCTTATGATTTTTTTGTTATGATGAGAGTTAGAGTAATGATGTTTTATGTAGAAATATATGTGGGAAATTTTATTTTCTGTATTATTAAATAGTATAATAAAATTCTGTTAATTATAAGTTATAGAGTTTGATGTATTTAACTGAACATACTATAATAGATATAGTCTAGTTTTGTATAGTTACATAGACTAATTAAATTATTAAACCAACAAACAAAATGTGTAAACCCAAGTAAGAGGGTTTAAATTTGTTGTTAGGTTGTAAGAATTTAATTATTACATGCATAGAATACATCAGTAAAAGTGGAAAGGATGTTAAGAGAAAAAGATAATATAATTATTCTGTAAACAACAATAAAACAACAATATAGACACCGTAAGAGATAATTGTCAATCTAGAATAAAACATGATTGTACAAATTTAATATAATTACCTCTATTATACATCAACACAAAATTTACATATAACTATCCATTCTTATGTTTGGATCGAAAATTAAATATCAATCACATATTGAAATACTAGAGGATAGTACAAGGGAAATATTACAAATAATTAGACTAATACATATACCAACTACTTATAAAAATGAATTTTTATCATCATAATCAGAACAGAAAATTGTATTAACAATGATAGAACATATCATTACAAATTTTCATGAATTCCTTGACTAGAGTCAATTGTTCTATTTAATAATTACATAAATTATACATGAATACATATCCTTGAATTTAGTGGATTTATTTTTTTGCATGATATTGACCAACCTGTAAATAGAATAAATAAAATAAATTGACAAAGTTGCAAGATGGAATGCACACATTGACAAAGGGTAAAATGAGAGAGGTGCAATACCTGTACAAAAACACCATATACATAGGATTAGTATATTATTAGATAAATTAAATAATTAGATAACATATAAGAAATGGATGATGGTAATTGAAACAGAAAGATTACCTTATTAGTGAAATGTATGTAGTGAAATCATCTCTGTTCACAAAGAAGAAAATAAATGAGTTTATGAGGGTAAATGTACAGAGGAAGTTACTATAGTGACAATGTTAAAAAAATCAAAAGAAATCTTACCTATATTCTAGTAAACAAGGTATGTACTGGAAACTCGAAATGTTCTCGAAGGAGGAGGAAGAGTTACTGTACATTAAATCATTTTATTAATTGATGGAAATTAGTAAAATGATAAGTTCAAGAAAAAAAAACTCTTATCAATTTAATGGTTGAATAAGTAACATATACAAGAAATAAATGTAATTATCTAAAGAAAATAAAATTCTGTAATTTAATACCGAGTCATTACAAACACGTATCTATGTATACATAAAGGGTACTTTGAATTCAAACTGTAATAAATTTAAAGACCCTATTACATAGCTTGAATTAGCTATTGTTTCCATATACTATGGATATAATAGTATCATAAAAATTAAATGGTCTGCGTTATGGTGAAGAAAGCCCAAAACAGAGGAAAAGTCATGCAAGTCAAACATGAATATATACATATCAGTATTGATGGAGTTAATCAATGAAATACGTAAATAATTGAAATTATTTTACTTATCATTAAGGTTTACTGTAACAACGAAATTACCATCATCGGGGAGGATAAAACGATGAGTATAGTATTGAGAGTAAACGATGATATAATAGGATATTCATAATACCCATGGAAAGGCTAAAATCATAGTTAAATACTCATAGTGGAGAAAAAATGAGAATGAATGAAATCTAAAGAATATATAATTCAAAAATACAGACAATTTCATACACAAATAAATCAAATCATTACATAAGTTAACCATATGTGTTCTCTGTAATTTCACAAGAAAACTAAGAACCAAAATATAAATTTGATATGAACGATAAATTCATATTGGGTTTAATTCCAGACAGAGAAGTCCAAAATCGTATTCCAGTCTTGTAAATCAAACGAAATTTCATCTCTGTGAATGAATCCATCAATTGGGGAAATTAAATACATAAACCCTACATCAAATGATTGTAATTGAAGAAAAATGATCTAAGTATAAATATTTGAAATTATAAAAAAGAACGTAGTGGAAATGTTCAATGAATGAACTTTCTCAACATGAAAGAGAATTTCCTCATACAAACTAAAAATCCAAGAACTTCCTGACAGGAAGGATGAAATGAAAAAAACAAATTGAGGCCCCGAAGGCTTGGAAAATTAAGCCACGTCCATATACATAATTTCTAGAGACAAGCTTTGTCTTAGTAAACCGATGGGATAGTGATTTAATTACCTGGAAAATAAAAAATGGAGTTACCTCAGGGTTGTGAAGAAAAGAGGATACGAAGAATGTTGAAATAGGTTTAGTAAAAATGGGTCCCTGCAATCACAAAAACAAAACGAAATTAGTTTCAAGGGTATAAATGCAAAATTTAGATAAACGAAAAATAGAAAATTGTAGGAATGAATCAAACACCTAGTAATCATTTACCTGGGGCTGAGCATGTCGCCGTAAGCAAAACGAAAAGGGTTGTGAAAATGCATATTGTCTTGGGTGGTGAACCAGATCCGAACCCTCAGACAACATGGCCAAACAAAAATGAAAATTCGAAAGCCTGACATGCCATCGAAAACCCAATGAGGAGAATGGAGGGAATTTTATACGGTTTCATCTCAACTGTTAATGTGGCACAATCCATGGCTCAATAGAGTGAAAAAATCAAATAGGCCATGTGAAGAACTAAATTACGAAGTACCTTTCCATAAATTCAGATAGCCTGATACAGAGAAATATGGTAAAGGAATGTCATAAAATTTATGAACAGGATATGACCTAATCGCCAAAATGGATTATCAAATATCATTATAAGATATGGTACCATTATCCTAGTATATTAAAATATGATTTCAAATAATTGATGCCTCGAAACTCCAACGTAACAAACCAAAGCAACATCGCAAGGAAGACATGGATATATGTAACGTCATTGTATAGTATTGGAATCTAATGATAAGGTTCATAAATCAAAGTTTAATTCAAATAGTGATGTAAAGAGTATGCAATGGTAGTAAAGTGGAATTTAGTTGGATATTAATTATCAACGATGTCCATATATCCTTAGAGTAGTTATGTTACATAAATTAGTCCTTGGGCTAAGTGTTAGGTCCATACGTGGATATATAATTTTGTTATATTAATCTTCAAAGTTAGATTAAAAAGGTTAAAAGAGATTTTATAAGAGGAATTTATGAGTAAGAGTATTGAAAATCATTAGAAGTGAAATCTTTGATAATGAGTATAATGTTAGAATATAATTATATATTCTAATAGAAAACTTTAATGTGATTCTTATTAAGGTTATTATGTTAATAGCAATGTTAGCAAATTCATAATCTTTTCAAGAGGTAAATAGCATAAGTTGTGTACATTGAAGAAATGTAACAAAGGACAATAAAGACTAAAAGAGGAAGTGTGGAATCATGAGGGACTGGTACAATTATCAATGGCAACAGAGCTTTATTCTGTTCACAAGCAATTATGTCGTTATAGTAAATGTTAACGAAAGAAAATACACATGTGTTGAAATATCATAATATGATGAAATGAAATAAAGTCAATGACGACAAAGCAACATAAAGCGTATAAATAGAAAAAGAGAAATAGGGTAAGTAGAGTTATTACAATTAAGCTAATTCACTTAATCAACTTTGATTATTATGTTAAAAATATTATTATTTAGGTTTACATTTAGAAGAATGAAGGATTCTAAAATAGGTTGTACCCTCTTGGTTATGTTTGTATAAGTTATTGTACTTAAAAGTGATAGAGGAATTGCTTAAATCTTAATATTTATAAAGTGATAGAGGAATTGCTTAAATATTAATATTTATAATTATGGTATTTGTTTATGATTGTTTTTAAAATATTTATTTATCAATAAAAATTAATTTATGTAATTATTTTATTCTTAATTAAATATATTTGAAGTTATTTTATTGATTTTTTTTTATATAAATAGCGGTGGCGGGATGAGAGGAATAATCTATGGTTGGAAGGAGGACAAAGTGTTTATATACTTATGAGGTTTTAATAGGGTCTTTTGTTATCAAAATAACAATAAATGGAAAAAATTATGATTATGGGAGATGCTTTTCTAATATTGTATGATTTTTTTAATGGCTCGCTTCCAAAGAAGAAATCTATAGAAAACATAGTGCTAAGAATCTGGAAAATTAAGGAAGACGTCTCATCCAATGGATATTTCTATGTCCTATGTGACTTCAACAAAGAGGCATGTAATTTAGATCAGTGAATTAAAGATTAAAGATTAATGGCCAAATTATAGAGAATAAAGCATACTAAAACAAATTAGTTAAATTAGTTGATACAAGAAAATATAAAAATTAAAAATTGAGGGGCCCAAAATCATGTATTCCTATTAAAATAGAGAAAAAAATTGGAGATTTTTGATGACTTAAATATATAATGCTTTTCCTAGGCTCATAATTATGCGCAATACAAATACTCTTTCATCTTAAAAGAAAAAGAAAATATTAATGATATTTATTTTATCTTTAAATAATTTAATCAATTATTTATTTCTTAATTCATATTCCTTTTTCTTTTTATATTTTTTATAATAATTTTTGTTTTTTTTCTCTTAACTTTTTGTCACATTTTAACAACATAATATTATTGAAAATTTTTCATATCCATGTGTCATTTTATATATCACTTATATTTTTATTAACCACGAGAATAAAAATTAAATTCTATATTATTTATTTCCAAAATAATTATAAACATTAAAATTTCAACCCTTTTGATTTATAATAGTGATTTAAATTGATATTAATATAAACATTAAAATTTCAACCTTTTTGATTTATAATAATGATTTAAATTGATATTAATATGAAAAAAAAATATATATTAATAAATTTATAAATTAAGAAATTTGATTTTTTAATTTGAAATGTATTTAAATTATTATTTCATAACCAAAATAATATTCTAGTTTTTCAATTATATTACACTTATTACGCCGATAGGCGTAACCCCCTATCAGAAGGAGCATGTTTTGTGATTAGGCTAATTAATCTTTTTGATCTGATGGTCTAGATTGAAAGATGCCGGTATATTCTGGTCGTCGCCACTCAATCAATGGATGAAATCTACCCCACTAACTTCCTTGCATATCTAAATCACATGTTTAAAGTGTACTTAAATTAATTTTTTACAAATCTTGATTAAAAATTTACTGTGCCATTTATTAATTGCCACCTATCAAGATTAACAACTAGAAGGAAACCGAAACATTAAATCTTCTCCAAGTGTTGAAATCGTTCTGCAATGTGTCCCATGCCTTTCACACGAGCCATAGTGGTAGCAAGCGGTGGGCATCAGAACGGCCTGACCACATTGGTGCGCACGTTCCCAAGGGTCTCCTCATGCCTCTGGAGAACGTGGAGGAGGGGGACGGGGTTGTAGCCACCGGGGACATATGGCTGAAGCAGAAGGATGGTGTGAAGGCAAAGAAACGGTACATGGTCCCCCCACTGTCGCGACTTTGTTTAAACTTTATAATGGTCCCCCCACTGTGACGCTCATGTGTGACCTGTAAAAAACGCCTGAAAATTTGGCGTCCTCCATCTCCGTCGTCTGCGTCACTTTTCACATTACGTTTATGAGCTGAAGCATCAGATCCTTTACGCATCAGCCAGGGAGGATTGTGTAAAATACAATGAAATATATGCATACATACAGTGTGAATTATATCCATATGAGTGGGAGCATAGCTATGCGTTTTTTCAAAGAACTAAAGAAGTCTTTTTATCCAGATCGAATTTCCACGGCTGAGCTGCTTCTATCCAAATCTGCAGATGTATGTTCAGTTTCCATGTAAACGGATTAATTTTGTTCTGTGAACCACAGTCATGGCAAGAGCAAAGGGAGTTTCCCTCACATTCATGGCAGCGTTATACATTTGCGCTATAGTGGGTAATAACTGCAACAATAGACATTTTTTGGGTAAATGGACGATTTTTTTGTTAGTTTAAGAGTTCAAATTTATAATGGTATTTGTGATCCTTTCAGGGGCAGAAGGTGCAACCTTCGTGATCCAGAACAACTGTCGATTCACAGTTTGGGCAGCCGGTTCAACCGGCGGTGGGAAGCGGTTGGACAGAGGGCAGTCGTGGATGGTTCAAGTGGCAGCGAAAACAACATGGGGAAGGTTTTGGGGACGCACCAGGTGTTCCTTCAACAGCAGTGGCCAAGGCAGCTGCCAAACTGGAGACTGCAAGGGCTTGCTTAACTGTAAAGGGTTTGGAGCCACCCCTGCGACTCTGGTCAAGTATTCTATCGATGAAAACGACCTTTACGGCATCTCTCTCGTCGATGGATTCAATTTGCCAATGTCGATCATACCCTCCAACCATTCGTGCCCCGCAATTCGTTGCAACAGCACAATACGTCCCATCAGTCCCTCTGAATTGAGGGTTTCTAACAGATGCAATAGTGCCTGCAGTAGTTTCAAGACACCGGAATATTTTTGCCCTGGGAATCATTCCAACAGTTGCAGTACCAGTCATTATTCGAAGTTTTTCAATGGCCAATGCCCCCGTGGTTACAACTATTCAAAAAACGACACCGCTAGCACCTTCAGTTGCTCTGGGGACACTGAATATAAAGTTGTTTTCTGCGCGGGCAATGCCACCCCCTCTCCAGGTCAGTTCTCTGTTCTAATTAAGAATCATAAGGGTGGATTTTCGATCTTTCTCAACATGTTATACATTGTTTCATTAAACTGCTGCGTATATTGCTTTATTTTATCACTTCTAAATAGATCTCTTCGACCTCCTGGGTGGGTACTGAGTGTTTGCATTTCTGTGTACAAAGTGCACATTTCTCTCCCCGAATACAAACCTGAGCACACCTGAGCAGATAAATTGTGCATTTGTAGGTGAAGGAATTGTTTGAACGGTTAAAAGTAGTTAGAATTTGGGCAAAATAATTTAATAAATCTTGTAGTAGTGGTGTTTGAATCATATTTTTATATTAGAAATAGATTCAGCGCCATAAAAAAAGCTTTAAAACACTTCATATATTGAAATTTGATAACTAAAATCTGAATTTACAAAAATCCTTACTAAATTCTTTTAAAATTTTACATATTTTTCAAACTAGTTAAACTAAAATCTTGAATTTAGTATTCATTCATTTTTTCTTATTTAGGAAAACTAAGATCTTGAATTTAGTATTCATTCATTTTTTCTTATTTGGGAAAAACGATAATAAGAGATTTTTATGCATCTTAATTATATTAGCGATTGAGAAATTATATTTTTAAATGGTTAAATGTGCACAATCCAAAATATTCCAAAAGGTAAAATCCATCTCTGTATTTAATGTGGTGGTTTCAAGAAAACAAAAACAAAATTAGCGTCACCAGATTCCGAGGTCAAAATATTACCCAATTACACTACGGATATCAGCGTTCAATTTACTTAACATGATCCTATACGGTATAGATCTTCTTTCTGTAGATCCCGTTTGTTTTCCGTTTTGCTTTTTTAATAAAATGGCATAGTTTTTAATAACAAAAAAGGGTCCCCTTCTTAGTCAGGATTTACAATATTATCGTCGATATATATAGGAGGTAGTGTCATTGTTTTATGTTTTGAGCAGTTTAATTGTTTTATGTTTTGGTTTGGCTAAAGTTTTTATGTTATAATTTTTACTTTTTTTTTTAAATGTATAAATAGATTAACAGTTTTATAAAATTGTAGGTAATTTGATTTTGTAATAATTTTGATCAATTTTGGTTTTTTAAAATTAATTTATTGAAAATTTAATCGTGTAAGCTTAAGTTTGAATTGTATAGTCAATATACTGCAAATGTTCTATGGAATTTTTAAGGTATTAATTTTTAAGGTGTTAATTATTTCAGTAGTGAATTTTACACAAAATTTTGTGAGGAGTTATTGGAATCACAAGTATGAGATGTATATAAACAAACAAGACAAGGCATAATTATTATAAGTTTAGATTATGCAATTTTTCATGATATTGTGATTTTTCATTGTTTAGAATGGAGAAACTTGATTTTTAGTTTTAACTTTCTCATTGCAATTCAAAGATATAATTTATGGGGAGATTTTTAAATTTTCTTTAATTAGAATTTATTTTTGAATGAATAAATAAACCTTTGGAGACCATAATTCAAATTTATCATTCAAATAACTTTATTAGGAAATTTAAAGTTCTATGTTGTAAAATAATTTTAGTTAAATATTGTTTTTTTTGCTGTTTAAAATACATTTTCAACTATATCTATGGATTCAACAACTAGAAAAATTCTTAGGTTCTGAAAAATTCACAATTCAAATTTGTAATTCCAACAAATCTTTAAAAATTCTTGGAAAAATTGACCAAAATTATGCTTAAAAATGTCATAATATATAACAAAAACAGGCCCTAGAAAAAAAAGTGAAAATTTCTTAGCAAAAAATTTCTTATTTTCTGAACATAAATATACATGTAATTGTTAACTATTGGCATTAGTTTAAAGAACAGTTAAATTAACAAGAAAGATGTAACAACTTGTTTGTAAAATAAAAGTAAAAAGTAGATTTTGGTGTAACAACTTCTTTATAAAATTAAAGTAAAAAGTAGAAATTTCTTCTCTTTTAATATAGAGTAGGAAAAGTTCATAGTTTTTAATATTATAGTTTTATTTTTTATTAATTAACTACTAAAATCCATTTAAGCAACCACTAAATTCATAAAGACATTTTTTTTCTAATTAAGGAAAAGTGTATAATTTTAATTTTATTTTTTTAATGTTATAGGTGGGTTTTATTCATACAATTTTAAAATTAAAATGTGTTTAGATAAAAAAAAATAATAATAATCATCTAAAATATAATTTGTAAATATTAAATTATTTATATAATTTTATATATTAAATTTATTTTAAATCAAATATCATATCTAATATATATATATATATATATATATATATCTATAAACTAGGTTATATATTCAAAACATATATTATTTTTTATTTAGTATTTCCCTCTCATATATTTAAGCTGATAAGCTTTTTTATTATGAGGTTTTTCTTCAGGACACTCTAGCACATTTGATTTGTTGTCCTAAAATGTTGTCCTAAAACGAATATGCTTTCCCAGTGTCGTCATCCAGTATAACGATTGATGATGTGATTCAGTGGGATTTAGTCAAAAAGGTTGGGTTGTGTTGCTGGGGAATTTTATACAATTTCATAGTCAAATAAAATGAAATAACGGGCACTGCGTGACGGATAAATGATCTCCCACTCCTAACGGTCATAGAGGTGGAGTGGATGCACTAATCTGGTTGTCTCACCAATTCCTTTGATTTATAATTTTTTGGGTGATGATTTTCCCTTAGGTTCACCAATTCCTTTGGTTTATAATATTAAACCCTTGGGTTTATTAGTTTTTTTGGTTTATAATATGAATAATCAATCAATGTCATCCATGATCAAATGACACATTCTGACAAACATTGTCTCAATATGAAAATCACCCATGGCCAACCATGGTCATAGTTGGTCCAATGTTGCATTGTGACAACAATTATCTCAATGTTTAAATCAATTCCCTTGGGTTCACCAATTCCTTTTGATTTATAATTTTTTGGGTAATGGTTGTCCCTTGGGTTCACCAATTCCATTAGTTTATAATATTAAACCCTTGGGTTTATTAGTTCTTTTGGTTTATAATATGAATAATCGATCAATGTCATCCATGATCAAATATCAAATTCTGACAAATATTGTCTCAATATGAAAATCACCCATGGCCAACCCTGGTCATAGTTGGTCCAATGTCGCATTGTGACAACAATTGTCTCAATGTTTGAATCAATTCCCTTGGGTTCACCAATTAGTTTGGTTTTTAATTTTTTGGGTAATGGTTGTCCCTTGGGTTCACCAATTCTTTCGATTTATAATATTAAACCCTTGGGTTTATTAGTTTTTTTGGTTTATAATATGAATAATCGATCAATGTCATCCATGATAAAATGTCACATTCTGACAAACATTGTATCAATATGAAAATCACCCATGGCCAACCATGGTCATACTTGGTCCAACGTCGCATTGTGACAACAATTGTCTCAATGTTTAAATCAATTTCCTTGGGTTCACCAATTCCTTTGGTTTATAATTTTTTGGGTAATGATTTTCCCTTGGGTTCACCACTTGCTTTGGTTTATAATATTAAACCATTGGGTTTATTAGTTTTTTTGGTTTATAATATGAATAATCGATCAATGTCATCCATGATCAAAAGACACATTATGAGAAACATTGTCTCAATATGAAAATAACTCATGGCCCCAACCATGGTCAATCTTGGTCCAACGTCGCATTGTGACAACAATTGTCTCAATGTTTAAATCAATTCCCTTCGGTTCAACAATTCCTTTTGGTTTATAATTTGTTGGGTAATGGTTGTCCCTTAGTTTCACCAATTCCTTTGGTTTATAATATTAAAACCTTGGGTTTATTAGTTCTTTTGGTTTATAATATGAATAATCGATCAATGTCATCCATGATCAAATGTGACATTCTCACAAATATTGTCTCAATATGAAAATCACCCATGGCCAACCCTGGTCATAGTTGGTCCAACGTCGCATTGTGACAACAATTCTCTCAATGTTTAAATCAATTCCATTGGGTTCACCAATTTCTTTTGGTTTATAATTTGTTGGGTGATGGTTGTCCCTTGGGTTCACCAATTCCTTTGGTTTATAATATTAAACCCTTGGATTTATTAGTTCTTTTGGTTTATAATATGAATAATTGATCAATGTCATCCATGATCAAATGTCACATTCTGACAAAGATTGTCTCAATATGAAAATCACCCATGGCCAACCTTGGTCATAGTTGGTCCATCGTCGCATTGTGACTACAATTGTCTCAATGTTTAAATCAATTCCCTTGGGTTCACCAATTCCTTTGGTTTATAATTTTTTGGGTAATGGTTTTCCCTTGGGTTCACCAATTGATTTGGTTTATAGTATTAAACTCTTGGGTTTTATTAATCTCTATTGTTTTTAATATTGCCCTTAGCCTTATTGATCCCTTAGGTTTTTAATATTTATCCCTTGGGTTCACTGACTCCTTTGGTTTATAATATTAAACCCTTGGGTTTATTAGTTGTTTTGGTTTATAATATGAATAATCGATCAATGTCATCCATCATCAAATTGTTTGAATATGAAATCAGCCATGGCCAACCATGGTCATACTTGGTCTCAATGTTTAAATCAATGCCCTTGGGTTCACCAATTCCTTTGGTTTATAATATTAAACCCTTGGGTTTATTAGTTCTTTTGGTTAATATTACGAATAATCGATCAATGTCATCCATCATCAAATTGTCTGAATATGAAATCAGCCATGGCCAACCATGGTCATACTTGGTCCAACGTCGCATTCTGGCAACAATTGTCTCAATGTTTAAATGAATTCCCTTGGGTTCACCAATTCCTTTGGTTTATAATATTAAACCCTTGGGTTTATCAGTTCTTTTGGTTTATAATATGAATAATCGATCAATGTCATCCATGATCAAATGTCACATTCTGACAAACATTGTCTCAATATGAATATCACCCATGGCCAACCATGGTCATAGTTGGTCAAACGTCGCATTGTGACAACAATTGTCTAAATATTTAAATCAATTCCCTTGGGTTCACCAATTCCTTTGGTTTATAATATTAAACCCTTGGGGTTATTAGTTCTTTTGGTTTATAATATGAATAATCGATCAATGTCATCCATGATCAAATGTCGCATTGTCAGAACAATTGTCTCAATGTTTAAATCAATCCCCTTGGGTTCACCAATTCCTTTGGTTTATAATATTAAACCCTTGGGTTTATTAGTTATTTTGGTTTATAATATGAATAATCGATCAATGTCATCCATGATCAAATGTCACATTCTGACAAATATTGTCTCAATATGAAAATCATTCATAGCCAACCATGGTCATAGTTGGTTGAACATCGCATTGTGAAAACAATTGTCTCAATGTTTAAATCAATTCCCTTGGGTTCACCAATTCCTTTGGTTTATAATATTAAACCCTTGGGTTTATTAGTTCTTTTGGTTTATAATATGAATAATTGATCAATGTCATCGATCATCAAATTGTCTAAATATGAAATCAGCCATGGCCAACCATGGTCATACTTGGTCCAGTGTCACACTGTGACAACAATTTTCTCAATGTTTAAATGAATTCTCTTGGGTTCACCAATTCCTTTGGTTTATAATTTGTTGGGTAATGGTTTTCCCTTGGGTTCAACAAATCCTTTGGTTTATAATCTTAAACCCTTGGGTTTATTAGTTCTTTTGGTTTATAATATAAATAATCGATCAATGTCATCCATGATCAAATGTCACATTCTGACAAACATTGTCTCAATATGAAAATCACCCATGGCCAACCATGGTCATAGTTGGTCGAACGTTGCATTGTGACAACAATTGTCTCAATGTTTAAATCAATTCCCTTGGGTTCACTAATTCCTTTGGTTTATAATTTGTTGGGTAATTGTTTTCCCTTGGGTTCACCAATTCTTTTGGTTTATAATATTAAACCCTTGTGTTTATTAGTTCTTTTGGTTTATAATATAAATAATCGATCAATGTCATCCATGTTTAAATCAATTCCCTTGGGTTCACCAAGTCCTTTGGTTTATAATTTGTTGGGTAATGGTTTTCCCTTGGGTTCACCAATTCTTTTGGTTTATAATATTAAACCCTTGGGTTTATTAGCTCTTTTGGCTTATAATATGAATAATCAATCAATTTCATCCACGATCAAATGCCACATTCTAACAAACATTGTCTCAATATGAATATCACCCATGGCCAACCATGGTCATAGTTGGTTGAACGTCGCATTGTGACAACAATTGTCTCAATATTTAAATCAATTCCCTTGGGTTCACCAATTCCTTTGGTTTATAATATTAAACCCTTGGGGTTATTATTTCTTTTGGTTTATAATATGAATAATCAATCAATGTCATCCATGATCGAATGTCGCATTGTGAGAACAATTGTCTCAATGTTTAAATCAATCCCCTTGGGTTCACCAATTCCTTTGGTTTATAATATTAAACCCTTGGGTTTATTAGTTCTTTTGGTTTATAATATGAATAATCGATCAATGTCATCCATGATCAAATGTCACATTCTGACAAATATTGATTCCTTAGGTTTTTAATATTTATCCCTTGGGTCCACTGACTCCTTTGGTTTATAATATTAAACCCTTGGGTTTATTAGTTCTTTTTCTTTATAATGTTAATCACACATTCGGTTCATTACTCTCTTGAGTTTAAAATAGTAATTCTCAGGGTTTGTTAATTTCTTAGATTTTTCAGTTTAAAATATTAATTCTTAGGGTTTATTAATCTTTATTGTTTATAATATTCATCCGTTAGGTTTATGATATTTATCCCTTGGGTTCACTGATTCCTTTGCTTTATAGCATTGAACCCTTGGGTCTATTAGTTCTTTTGGTTTATAATGTTAATAATCTCGTTGGTTTATTAATATCTTATGTTTAAAATACTGATTCTTATGGATTATTAATTTATTAGGTTTTTTAGTTTAAAATATCAATTCTTATGGTTTATTAATCTCTTGTGTTTTTAATATTGATCCCTTATGTTTATAATATTTATCCCTTGGGTCCACCAATTCCTATGGTTTATAATATTTAAACCTTTGGTTTATGATGACATTGGGTTTGTATTATTAATTATTCCTTGGGTTTATTAATATCTTCACTTTAAAATATTAATTGTTAGGGTTTATTAATCTCTTAGGTTTTTTGTTTTTAAATATTGTTTCATATGCTTTATTACTCTCTTGAGTTTAATATTATTATTATATTAATATATATTATAAATAAATATTCAAATATTTATTAATAATGATTATTAGTAATATTATAATATTATTATTAATATATATTATTAATAATATAACCAACTATGATATAATTTATATTATTAATGTATTATAATATATTAATATTATTAATATATTATAATATATTAATATTATTATTAATATATAACCATCTATGATATTAATATATAAATAAATATATAAATATTATATATTATATATATTATTTTTATATCAATAAATATTATTATTATATATTATATATTATATATATTATTTATTTAGTAATATTAATAGTATTATAATATTACTATTAATCATTATAAATAAATATTCAAATATTTATTAATAATGTTTATTATTAATATTATAATATTATTAATAATACATATTAATAATATTAATAATATTATAATATTTATTTAGTAATATTAATAATATTATAATATTACCAATAGTCATTATAAATAAATATTCAAATATTTATAAATAATGATTATTAGTAATGTTATAATATTATTAATATATATTATTAATATATTATTAGTTCTTTTGGTTTATTAATAATATAACCATCTATGATATTAATATATAAATAAATATTAAATTATTATATATTATTAATATTATTTTTATATTAATATAAATTATATATATTTCAAGTTAATTTATTGTATGTATATAGTTAATATTTTTAATATATTAATAAATAATTTTAATATATATTATTAATACTTATTATAATATTATTAATATATATATAATATTTTTGTGATTTTAATCATAATTAATATATTTAATATATTAATATTCTTATTAATATATAATATATATATTTCAAGTTAATATAATAAATTTATTATATATAATATTTATTTATTGATATATAAATTAATGTGATGGGTAGTGGATATAGGTCTATCGGTGTATATCAACCACATTGGTAAATGAGGTTGTAAATCTATTCTATATACGCCTATCGGCGTATATCAACCACATTAGTTTTTACTAATGTGGTTGTGCTAGTTTTATATAATTTAATTGTTTTTTATCTATTTCCCAAAATGTAATCAGAATTATTTCATAATATTACAATCACTAAAAAAATCATAATAATGATATTTACCTTCACAGGGGTTTTATATTTTCATGTTTTACTTCATAACACTATTTATGTTTTTTATATTATTGTGAAATTAATTATATCTAAATATTATTATAATTGATTATATTTAAAAAGGTATATTATTGTGAAATTAATTATATCTAAATATTATTATAATTGATTATATTTAAAAAGGTATATTTAATTATAATTATTTGTTAGTAATATTATTAATAATAGTTGAGGGTTTTCATGGCTAAAGCACTTTGCCATTAGGAGATTGCGTGTTCAATTCTTGTCGACTCCCTTGAAGTTAGGTTCTGATGATTATTGTGGCGAGGGGTTATAGTCTCTTTTAAGCAACCTATCTTAATAAAATTATTTTCAATTATATTTCATATAAATAATTACGCTGTAAAGCGTTTTTATTTGAAATTTTTTTTCCTAAACTGCTAGATGTACTATTATGCATTATTGATTTTGATGTTAGACTATTAAAGTACTATTATTATTAATTAATTACATAGAAAAAACCATTTATAATAAAATTATTTTCAGTTAGATTTCATATAAATAATTACGGTGTAAAGCATTTTTTATTTGAATTTTTTTTTCCTAAACTGCCAAATATACTATTATGCATCATTGATTTTGATGTTAGACTATTAAAGTACTATTATTATTAATTAGTTACATAGAAAACCGGTTTAAAAATAAGTTTCCTAAAACAATAAATAGACTACCATTCTGAACCCATTGCCGACCATGCAAATTCTGAAACTGCCCTCTTTGTGAGGAACATAGATCCATCAAGTACAGTAGTCTCTATAAGCTCTTTTTGTTGTAGTAGGAAGAATCAACTAGGGCGGCAGTTGGGTTTTTGGTTAGTGAGCCGTATGATAGAGAGGGAGGCATATTGCCTATCCCGCCCGGTTCCTTTACTACTTCTGACAAAGGTGAAAGATAATGCCGAAGAAATTGATCATATGACACAGCAAAAGTCTTCAGATATAGCACAGGCCAGGAGGAGAATATCAGGGCTCAACCAGCCAACGATGCAGAGGAATCTCATAAGTCAGAGAGATCGGATTCCGCCAAGGTTCTGTTAGGATCTCACCCTGACAATGTCCTAATCTTTGAAGAAACTCTGAAGTTCGCATAGGAGAAACCGAATAGTCTAGAAGGCCGAGGTGATGAAGACGCTAAAATTGCTAGCATAAAGCAAAAGAAATTCGAGGTAAGCTGATCGATTTCTTTGAAGGATTAATTCTGATGGCAGTTTGTTGTGTTCTTGAATAAAAGACTAATATTCATTGATGATTCAGGCAGGAAAAACTGAGCAACGAAAATCTATCATCCGAAAAACTATTGAGAGAATATTTATGAAATAGCGTCAGGTGCAGCCCACGCGGTGTCTTCGATTTGGATCCGAGTTGATTTAGTGCTAATTTTTTAGTGCTGGATAATTTAGTTATTGCAATCATTTTCAAATAATCTCTGGTAAACTATGGCATCCTTTTCCGTTGAGGAATCTTTCAAATTTGTTGGAATTAATTTCCAACTGCCCAGAAAAGGCAGCGAATAGACAAGGCGGAAGGCCAATTCCGCGGGGGTCTGGCAAGTCGGACAGGCGGAGTTGTGGACACCCTTGGAGCTGCTGACATCAGCGGGGTCCACATGGTATGCGTTCACAAATGATCGTGGGTTAAAAGTTTTACCACGGCATTTATTTTAAACCAACAGTCTGTTTTAATGTTATTTGTTTTATTTTTAATATATGTGAAACATATATATTAAAAGGCTTGTTAGGTATTAAAAAAAATATACACAGTGAATGTTTTTTATATATAAGCACAACAGTGTGGGAAGATAAAATATATACAGCAGTATGATCACTGGTTGATCGGAGATTGATGGTTAGAGGTGCCACCATGCAAAATTCGACATCAATACGATTTTCAAGCGGTGCCGACAGAATTTATGATGCCATAAATGAATTCTCAAGCAGTGATTTTTTTTTAACGAATGACATTAAATTAAATCTGAGATATTTTGTTTATATACAGAAAGAGAGTCATTTTTATAAAATGTTCTTTTTATGCACAACAGTGCCGAAGAAAAAGACAGAGAGTTTTTTTTTTTTTGTAATAAACAGAGACAGAGAGAATATTGTAGCGCTATGTGAGTAAGTAGCAAATTGAAGGTTTTATCCTGTGTATCTAGAACTCAGTTTTGAAGAATTGTAAAAACAATTTTTTTTTAATGAAATAGAGTTGGTATTTCATATCTCTGTCTGTCTGTCTGAAATTTTTATTTTATTTTTAAAGCTCCATGTTGTAAACGAGGAATTTCTATTTCCTCTGTTCTGTTAAGGAATTACCCAAAAAATTCCAACATGGTATCAGAGCTAGTCCAGGCTCTTTGAAGATCAAAGAAGCTGAAGGAAAGGAGTTCTTTGTTGCAGCAGCTTCTCCAGCCGTGTGAAGACTCAGACAAGAAGAATCCAAAGGTATTTCTCTATACAGTTTATGTTACTGTTGCAGTACAGTTAGTTAATTTAAACACACAGTCAAGTGTTTTTGAATCATAGTTAAGAGTACAGAATGGCTGGAGCCAGCACAGGTATGGGTATGGGAAATATCCATCTCCCACCATTTAATGGGAAAAATTATGAATACTGGTCAATAACTATGAGAGCATTATTTGTCTCCTAAGACTTATGGGAATTTGTTGAGGATGGCTTTAAAGAGCCAACAGATGAACATGAGTTTAATATGTTAACTCAGGCAAAAAGAGAGATGCTGAAGAGAAATAAGAAGAAAGACTCCAAAGCTCTTTTCTTTTTGTATCAAGCAGTTCATGAGAGTGTGTTTCCAAGGATAGCAGCAGCTAAGAGATCCAAAGAAGCATGGGAAACTCTCAAGACAGCCTATCAAGGCATGGAGAAAGTATAGACATCAAAACTTCAGTTGCTGAGAAGAGACTTTGAGACTCTCTGTATGAAAGAGTCAAACACTATTGACTCATTCCTCACTCATGTGATTGGAATGGTCACACAAATAAGATCTCATGGAGAGACTCTTGAAAATAAGAGGATTGTGGAAAAACTCTTGAGAAGCTTACCCTCAAGATTCGATGTGATTGTCACCACCATAGAAGAGACTAAGGATCTCACAAAGTTTTTTAGTGGATGAGCTACATGCATCACTGATGACCCATGAATAGAGATTGGGTAGGAGTGAAAACTCATCTCTTGAGCATGCCTTTAAGACCCATATGTCTTTCGGAAGAGGAAGAGGGCAAGGCAGAGGAAGAGGAAGAGGCAGAAGCCAAAACAGAGGTGGAAGAGACAGTCCAGCAAATGCTCAAGGAAGGGGCAGCAATCCAAATCATCATCAAGGCCAAGGCAGCAGCCAGCAAAGTGGTCAGCAGAATGCTCAAGGACAAAGGTATGATAAGTCCAATGTCCAATGTTACCATTGTAAAAAATATGGTCATTATGCTAATGAATGTAGAAAGAAGCAGCAAGATATGGCAAGTAGAACTAGTGCAAATTTCACTAAGGAAAATAGCAATTAAATAATTTGTTTTTAGCTTGTAATATGGCTGAAGAAAAGAATGAGGATTTATGGTTTCTAGACTCCGGTTGTAGTAACCATATGACAGGAAACTTAGCAATGTTTTCTATGTTAGATGAGAGTGTACAGTCACAAGTCACACTAGGAACTGATAACAAAGTTTCTGTTATGGGAAAAGGAGATGTAAATGTTTTAACAAAATTAGGTGCAAATAAATCCATAGCAGATATTTATTATGTTCCAGGAATGAAGTGTAACCTCTTAAGTATTGGACAGCTTGTCCATAAGGGGTATAATGTTTTCTTTGAGGATGATGTTTGTACCATCATGGACAAACCACCGAGCAAACAATGTATTGCTGAAGTGAAGATGACAAGGAACAGGATGTTCCCTCTCAGAATGAGAGCAGACTTGAAGAATGGTGAAGTGAATGCAATAGTTGCACAAGAGACTTTCCAAAGCGAACCAAAAGATGAAAATTGGTTATGGAACTTGAGATTTGGACATCTCAACTTTGGAGGTCTTAATTTGTTGAATAGAAAAGGAATGGTAAGTGGTTTACCATTGATAGAGAAACCGGACAGCCTTTGTGAAGGTTGTATCTTGGGGAAACAACACAGAGAAAGTTTTCCTTCTGGGAAAAGCATAAGGGCAAAGGCACCCTTAGAGATTGTCCAATCAGATGTATGTGGACCGATGCAAACTCCATCACTTGCTAGAAGCCACTATGTGTTAACATTTATAGACGATTTTACAAGAAAAACTTGGGTTTACTTTTTGAAAAATAAAAGTGAAGTGTCACGCCTCCCAAACCCATTATTTTTTTTTTTTTTTTTTTTTTGGGATTCTGTTATTATTTAATAACATCCATTATACCTCATGGTTACTCCTCCTAAATTTCTTAACTCCTCTTCTATAAGTGGTTCATTTTACTCCGAATGAGATTCAACATGTCTCTCTTAAGGTCTATATTCAAAATATGTCTATATTCATCACCCCTATGATGAGTGCTACCCATATAACATAACTTAATATTCTCCGCTTTATGCGTCAATAACAATTATAGTTTTTATACTGCATCACCTACAATGCAGACTGTTATCCGGGGTTTAGATTCTTTTCAGTACTTACAGACAGCCCTGGAATACAAGAATTTCCATGAGGATTTTTGGGCTTAACCTCCCCTCTTCTCAGTTCATATAGTAGACTTATATCTACGTATTTTACCTTGTATGTCTCAGGTTTTCTGTGCAGGATGATCACTAGGCCCTTAATCAAACTTCCCAGTTTGCCGGCCTGCTAATATTTTCAATATGTTAAAGTTTTAGCATCGAAGTATAGATGTATGCCTCATCGCATACATCTATCTCTACGCAGTTCACCACCATTGCTCCACTACCTTCCCAGTAGTTCTATGGATGGTATTTTACATGCTTACAATCTTCCCTCACACGGAGTATGTTGTTACACGATAGATTTTTGCAATAGGATTTTCCCCCTTGTTGTTTGTTATAACCATCGATTATGTGACACTGTAGTACAGTTCGGTACATTTCACATGCCAAACTAGGAAAACAGCTCCTCTTGCTTCACTCCAAGGGAAGGAGAGAATACTGAATTGGATAGTTTTGAATCCCTAGTGTTAGATCCTCGTACTTAGTTAGGATTCAAGTTCTACTTTCAGATGATTATACTTACATTTAATAGAATAATTTAAATTCCAACTGTTACCATTCTCTCCATTGGAACATACATACTGAACCTCATACGACTATCACAGGATTATTGTTTCTTACTTTCTGTTATTGGTTACAGGGGGTTCTGTGCCATCCATATTGTTATGATAGGTTTAGTTGTTTGGAACTTACTGTTCATGGTTACTGGTTTGTTACCATTTTCTGTTCCTACACACAGAACTTAAATACTCCTTTCAAAGATACCAATCTATACTTATACATAGTTATTAGATTTTCTGTTTAACTAATCTATCATCTCAAATCTCCTCATTTCCAGGTACTCATACCTACACCCAACCATTTGTCTCTACTGTCAATAGTTGTATTTCCAATTACATAAGTTACTGAACCATTAATCCATCTAACAGTGGCATACTGCAACTTAACATATAATTCATACATTCCATAATGCACTATAACATCACAATTTCATAAATTGCATAAAGGAATATAATATCAAAATTTCATAAATTGAATAAAGGAATAGAACGTTACAATTTCATAAATTGCATAAAGGAATATAATATCACAATTTCATAAATTGAATAAAGGAATAGAACATCACAATTTCATAAAACAGGGATATGATTAACACAGACTTACAGATATCTCCAAATTTATGCATGCACACCTCTACTATGACAAGTCCTCCCAACCTTAGAATCCTCTTTATCTCCCAGGATTCACCCCCGAGCAGAGATCCTCCCCAGAACAGACTAGCCTTAATCTGTTCTGGAGCAGCTTATTTAAGCTGTGCTTTCCCCAAGCCTGTTTCCAATTCTGCGTCCAGAATTTCAGGATGCTTTATTCCTGTTTAGCCTAGGCTTCCCATTTTTGGGATCCTTTAAAGCTTCTTTAAGCTTTTCCTCAGCTTTTCCAGCTTTTTCTCACCTCTTCCCAACTACTCCTCTTCATTGGGGAAATTTAGATTTTTCCTCAAAAATCTAAATTAGAAATAATTTCTTTCAAGGATTTTTGAAAGATTTGGGGAAAGTCTTTTTCTTTTTCCATTACCTCATGGATTAGGCATGTGATCTCACTTTCTCATCTGGTCATAGTGCATGCACAATATTTTATTTATTTTTCATAATTAAGTATTTAACCATATCCACCTAACAATTATCCATTGGGGTCCACTCCCCTATGGATGTATGTTCAAATTTCTAATTTGAAAAGCATAGAACTTGGGGGTGTTACATATTCCCCCTCTGAAAATAAACACCGTCCTCGGTGTTGAAAACTATCTACTAGTTGATTTTGAACATAATTATGAATGCTTTTCCATCATCTTAGCTTCTCTGTTCCATGTAGCTTTTCAGCAGTAAAGTGCTCCACTGCACCTTTACTCTAGCTACTGTTCGTTTTTGCAATTCAATTCCTTCTCGCTTTCATCTTTGAAGCGACTCTGGAAGGAAATTCCTCTTCTGGTTCCACCTGAACCACATTTCAAATCAATCATGTGAGAAGCATCATGTAACAATTATAAATTTTCTTTTCCAACAAGGAGACGTGAAATATATCAGGAAATTTTGTAAGCAATGGTAGGGATAATTTATAAGCCATTAGTTCCCAGCAGAGTACTCTCCTGCCTCCACTCTATTTACTGATGCCTTATGCAGTTGGTTTTCTTCCTACTTCTTTGCAAGAAGTCTGTATGGAAGATCTTTTATTTTGGTTTCTCTGTCCACAATTCATACCAAGGTAAGTAATATCAGGTACATATAATTGATAATTCACAACAGCGCTCTGCATTTCAATAACTTAAGACATGCAGTTATTAATCAAACCGTTCAGGTTCGTAATAGTTTAGTGCACTTTTAGTACACTACTTATCCTTTCTTGTTTTTCAGTGAGATTCTTTCCTCATGCAGCCTGGTTCAGTTCAGCTTTTCTGGATTTTCTAGGTGATTTATCTTCACCTTTTTCTTCTTTGTTTCCCGAGTGCCCAATTTCCTGTTACACACTTGGCTAAACAATTTTTTTCCAACTTTTTCATTAGTACTCATAAATGAAAGAAAACAATTGCATCATATGCATGGTTATGCTTACCCTTTCTCATTTTATAGTTGTACTTCTAGTATCTTTTCATTGTTTCTTTTGTTAGTTAATCAATTTAATTTGCAACAACTAGACTCATTAATAATCTCTACCATTCCATTCTTACCTCTCACATGAAATGGTATCCACTAGTTCAAAACTTAAGTGAACAATTTTGGAACTGATGGGTTTCCCCCACACCCAAGTCCAAAATACAGCTCATCCTCTTTTCTCTCGGTTTGTAGCTGTATGATTTCACATCCTTTCTCTGTCTTTGAATTTAAGACTCAAGAAATTTAACTTTAATAAAAATTTCACCACAAAATTTTATAGTGTGAATACATGGTTCCTTTTCTAGTGATAAATGAAATTTCTAAAATTCATCACATTCACAATTATTAATACTTGATAATGCCAAAAATAAATTTGACACAGTTTCCCCTTTTTCAAAGACTCATCAGCTTATATAGAATTAATTAAAATGGAAAAGATTTCATAATCATAAAAGTATTCCAACTTTTTCCTGAGTCATAAAAGAATTCCTTCTTTTCTAATGCATAAAAGCATTCTATTTTTTTTTTTTTTTTTCCTAGCCAAAAGCAACCCATAAATCTCTCATGCTTTTATTTTTTTTTCTTATGAGAGAAATATCACTTCTCCATTTTTATTTTTTTTTCCAATTCTTCTACTCATTATCTTTAAACTTATAAAATATACCAACTGGAAGAATATAAATAAATAATTAAGAATCATTCTTCCACTATCACAAGAATATTCTTCCTTAAGTAATTCATTAGGAAAATTTGAATTTACCCCTTCATTCATTCATGCTTAACTCTATGTAATGGTTCCATAGTTACTAAATCAACCATTTAATTGTAATTAAAACTTGTACTTCAATCTTCTTTTCTTTTATAGCAGTACACAGGCCTTATTTATAGAATACATTTTCCACTTACTCATATACTACTTACATCTCAAGCCTTGGGCAATATACATCTCATGAGCATGTATATATATATCCACTAGGTTTGTATATATCATATATATTTCCAAACCTTATTGTATAAGTAACCATGATATATATATATATATATATATATATATATAGCCTTAGCAATATTAATTTTATGAACATATGAATATATATATATATATCCCCATATTTATATATATTCATATATAAATTCAAAGCCTTTTTGAAAGTGCTACCACATATATATTACACATAATTTAAAATAATCCTTTTTTTTTTTTTTTTTTTTGAACCATTATATTTCCTATCATTAAATCCACTCTTTTTCATATATATATAGAACCACTCTATATATATATAATCCACAATATATATAAACTCCATCATATATATAAAATCCACCACATTTTTCCACCATATATTATTTAAAAGGGTAAGTGTATAAGTGTAGATCTTAGGTTCAGTCATCCCTTTTCTTTTTATACCTGCATACCAGATGTACCTACATATATCAATTACAATTATACCACATATATATATATATTTTTTATACTAGGGCTTCCCTTCTATTCCCATGATTAATGAATACTCATATCGAAATTAATATGGGACACTTATATGTCTTCACACCCTATATTTACATTTATATATATCGTTATAATATTAAAAAATGAGGTTCCTTTACTCTTCCATAGTATAACCATAATTCTATTGTGAGACATGGTTGTTCACTAACCTCACTTACTTCTTTTTTGTATTCCATCCATACATTTGGGAAACTCTCTATCTACTGTACACATACATTGGTGTGTGTCCATATCTATATAAATTTAATGCCATTACTCCACCTATATATGTATGAGTGGAGATCATTATATAGATATATATATATATATATATTTATCTCCTATTGTATATGGTCCTTTGCATTTCTTTCCTTTAAGGAACTATAGATAGATCTAACATATATAGGCTCGACCCCTTTATTTTTATAAATTATTTTGCATGCCAAATTCCTTGGCGATATTAACTTAAGAACTATCACATTATAATGCGCATCTACATTTATATATATATGTCATATATTCCTTCCACTAACCCATAGAATATATCTCAAAAAGGCGCATCGATCGTGAGACATGTAACTCTTATTCGTTCAACCCTCGGTTATGATGTAGTTGAAGTGACGTTATGTATATTTCATGTTATTAACATGACCCCCCCCCCCATTATTGTTTATTATGGGGATCTTCCGCGTCATTTTAACTATTTATATATATATGTTGTTCCGACGTGGGCGAACTGGTCCGACGGCAATATGTGGTTTGACTTACCTACGTGGCTCTGCCACGTACTTTCCTCCTTCCGTCTTCATTATATGATAAATTCGGTGAAGTTACGTGAATTCGTATGGTAGCATGCGCACCATTCTGTAACCTCAAGTTGACCGAGCCACGAAATTTGACTGACATGGTTTTTTTTTCGGTTTTCACTATTGAATCTATCTGTCAATCCATGAATAACTCTACAGGGTCGGGTTCAATTTGAAATTGTACACCACTGGTCACGCTTCAGCGCGTCATACCCCGGCAAGAATTACAACAGACGGCTCGGCAGCGTTTTTCCTACTGTCATGAGACCCGACGACGGCGGATTCTGTACTGTTGTCTATACCCTCCACCCAATTGCGTCGTTTCTCCATGGATCAGTACACAGTGGTTGTACTAATTAAGTTTGCGTGCAAGTCTGCTATCACCAGAATTTGGTCGACGGATTTGGAGATTATAGTTTTGTGTTAACGCTTCTTATTTCGTGGTTGCAGGTATAATATTTCTCCCGAAGTAAGAGGGTAGCCCTCAGAGGCGTAGGTTGTACCCCAGTCCTTTACACCCCGACAGGTGGCTTTCGATGTTACATTTTGACGGTTGCAGGTACTAAGAATGCCGAGCCTCCTCCTATTCTAGCCGGCGTTAGCTGTAGGGTTACTCAACAACCCCTGTGCCTACGCTTTCAGATCTTCCCGGTGCCAGTTGATATCGACTGGTACAAATCTGATGACAGGTTGTATATACTCAATCCTCCTCGGGATTTTCTGAAATAGGGTTTCGGGAGTATTAACCTACAGTATACGCTACCAAGCTATTCCCTGCTTACCTTCTTTAGGCGTTCGTTGTGACATGTTCTATTTTGTTGCAGAGATTTATTTCTTACGTGTAGATTTTTCTTTTGTTCGGCCCCATCCAGGTACTGTGTGCGTTGGACGTCTGCTCTGACAGTAGGTGGTTTTCGAATTTAAACTCTGCTCCCGTGCATCAGACTACATACAGTTCCGGCGTTCATTGATATCTCGTAGTACTCTCTACTATCAATCGCCGTCTGCCCAATCTCCCTAGGGATTGCCTGAATTTATCGGGAGAGAAATTTAGGGTTTCAAGTGCTCATTTCCTGGAAGGCTCTATTGCCAACAGAACCATCGGGTCATTCCTTTTCCTATTAATTCCCTTTTCTTCCATCCCTCAGCGAGAAGTGAGAAATGCGCCGGGAGTCTCAGAGTTTACGCTTCTCTATATATGGATCAGAGAAGCGATCTATCTGTGCTTCAGTTCTTCACGTCTTAATGTGAACACTGACTGTACGCGTTAACGATAGTGCTACCCTTGCTTCTCTTCGGCTCACTCGAGTTGAGTGCTTACCTGGGGTCTTGCGTATTATTTTGCTGGTGAATGGTTTCCCACTACCTCCTATTGTGCTAACTTTCGTGTTCTGTTATGGTTGATATTACGACCCTCATTCGGCGCTGGTAGACTACGCAGAGGGAATGTAGATCTGCAGGGTAGCCGATTTAATCCTAGACAGAGCTCGAACGTTATTCTTTGGCCGCGCTCTCTTCTACCCGCGTTTAACTCCGTTCCCACTAGCTCAATAGGTTACCATCTAAGCGTTCATTCCATTCTTAAGTGGCCATTGTCAATATGCCTTCAGAGGGGGTAATCTTTACCCACGATCCTTTGTTTGGTTTCAGCAACCTGGCCATCAGACATCCTATTATGGCTTTCTCCTTTTTCTTTGATGTTGGTTTTTTTTTTTTTTTTTTGGATAGAATACCCTCCGTGCTTGGATTTTTTTGAAAAGCAACTTTCGGGAGGGTTACCCTACACCTCGGCCTTAGAAAACTAGTTTACATTGTTTGCAGGCCGTTCAATACGGCCCGGCTTCATATTTTCGAACAGCACCGTAGATGTATTATTTTGTTTTTCACAGTTAAATTTTCTTTTGTTTTTGTAACCAAATTTGAGGCTGAAATGGTCTTGTTTGCGCAGCCTGGACCTAGAAGTTTTTCTTTGCTATCCCTTTTGATTTTGCCGAATGATAACAATTCGACCCTAACACCGTAAATCCTTTACGCTTTGTCTGGAAAGCATTTCAGTTAACGTTCTCTCTGAACCGATGTTAATTTGCGCTAATAATTTGCCTGTGTTAGGTTCATATATATATATATATATCCAAGCATATAATAATCGCCGGTTTACAAAGAGCTGGGATTAGCTCGCGGCTTTCCTTCGCATAGTAATATTCTGACTATGTGAACGTAGGTCACTTTGTATGTCCACGATTTGTTTCACATATCGACAGAAATTGTATATGAAATTTAATGTGTCAACCTAATTGCTTTGGTCGGCATATCTAGGGTTTCTTTCCTTACGAAATTCATATCTATATATATAGACTGCGTTTTCGTGTCGTTTTATCCTTTGCTCTAATTCTGTACATTCCTATGTTAAGTTCAGGATCGAATGCACTAATACCTATAGTTCGGCGCCTTCACGTTTTATGGACAGGCGATTAAAGTTCTCATGTCCCTAAGTGGGAGTTTTTTTTTTTTTTGTTATACTCCAGATAGCCTTACAAGTGAAATCTACTACTTCTGCATCCTATCAAAATTCTAGAGAGTAAAATTTCCATTTTCTAGTATCATTATAAATGTTAAAATTCTGATACAGGAAATCTATAAATGTTATAAATATTAGAATGTTCAGATCCCTACTCTACATTCTAAAAATCTTAATTTATTACTTTCTGCTACCTGCCATGTATATTTCAGTACTATTATAATGTTTCTATAGCATGCAATAAATTATATCAGTTTGGTGTCTACAGGAACATAACAAAACTTATCCGCTGTAGAGGTCCAGTGACTGCAGATTTAAACCGACTCTGGTTTAGAGGTTCTGGAGTTTCTGTTCTACAGAATTCTAGTCTACAACTAAACAGATTCGGGAAGGTGGTTACCTTGTTATGACCTCTGTTAAATGTAGTACTACCAGAATCAAGCAATTTTTCTTCAGTTTTTATATGTAGCTAATTCATACCATCATAACATAGAGAAATGAAATTTTTTCAGAACATACCAAATTCTGCAATTGACCAACCTCCTGTTACATGTACGCCTGAAAGTATATCCAAGATAATTGTATACTTGAAGTAATATTTTTTATATTCATAAATTTTATAACAATTAACCATTTCCTTGTGAGCACATATCTTGCCCAATTTTTGAACTTTAGCTCCGATACCATTTGTCACGCCTCCCAAACCCATTATTTTTTTTTTTTTTTTTTTTGGGATTCTGTTATTATTTAATAACATCCATTATACCTCATGGTTACTCCTCCTAAATTTCTTAACTCCTCTTCTATAAGTAGTTCATTTTACTCCGAATGAGATTCAACATGTCTCTCTTAAGGTCTATATTCAAAATATGTCTATATTCATCACCCCTATGATGAGTGCTACCCATATAACATAACTTAATATTCTCCGCTTTATGCGTCAATAACAATTATAGTTTTTATACTGCATCACCTACAATGCAGACTGTTATCCGGGGTTTAGATTCTTTTCAGTACTTACAGACAGCCCTGGAATACAAGAATTTCCATGAAGATTTTTGGGCTTAACCTCCCCTCTTCTCAGTTCATATAGTAGACTTATATATCTACATATTTTACCTTGTATGTCTCAGGTTTTCTGTGCAGGATGATCACTAGGCCCTTAATCAAACTTCCCTGTTTGCCGGCCTGCTAATATTTTCAATATGTTAAAGTTTCAGCATCGAAGTATAGATGTATGCCTCCTCGCATACATCTATCTCTACGCAGTTCACCACCATTGCTCCACTACTTTCCCAGTAGTTCTATGGATGGTAACCAGATGCTCTGTTCATGGTATTTTACACATGCTTACAATCTTCCCTCACACAAACTGTTATTACACGATAGATTTTGCAATAGGCTTTTTCCCCCCCTTATTTGTTTGTTATAACCATTCAGTATGTATGACACTATGGTACAGATTCAGCTGTTCCATGGAAACTAGGAAACAACTCCTCTTGCTTCACTCCAAGGGAAGGAGAGAATACTGAATTGGATAGTTTTGAAACCCTAGTGTTAGATCCTCGTACTTAGTTAGGATTCAACTTCTACTTTCAGATGATTATACTTACATTTTATAGAATAATTTAAATTCCAACTGTTACCATTCTCTCCATTGGAACATACATACTGAACCTCATACGACTATCACAGGGTTATTGTTTCTTACTTTCTGTTATTGGTTACAGGGGGTTCTGTGCCATCCATATTGTTATGATAGGTTTAGTTGTTTGGGACTTACTGTTCATGGTTACTGGTTTGTTACCATTTTTTGTTCCTACACACAGAACTTAAATACTCCTTTCAAAGATACCAAGCTATACCTATACATAGTTATTAGATTTGCTGTTTAACTAATCTATCATCTCAAATCTCCTCATTACCAGGTACTCATACCTACACCCAACCATTTGTCTCTATTGTCAATAGTTGTATTTGAAATTACATAAGTTACTGAACCATTAATCCATCTAACAGTGGCATACTGCAACTTAACATATAATTCATACATTCCATAATGCACTATAACATCACAATCTCATAAATTGCATAAAGGAATATAATATCAAAATTTCATAAATTGAATAAAGGAATAGAACATTACAATTTCATAAATTGCATAAAGGAATATAATATCACAAATTTCATAAATTGAATAAAGGAATAGAACATCACAATTTCATAAAACAGGGATATGAGTAACACAGACTTACAGATATCTCCAAATTTATGCATGCACACCTCTACTATGACCAGTCCTCCCAACCTTAGAATCCTCTTTATCTCCCAGGATTCACCCCCGAGCAGAGATCCTCCCCAAGAACAGACTAGCCTTAATCTGTTCTGGAGCAGCTTATTTAAGCTGTGCTTTCCCCAAGCCTGTTTCCAATTCTGCGTCCAGAATTTCAGGATGCTTTATTCCTGTTTAGCCTAGGCTTCCCATTTTTGGGATCCTTTAAAGCTGCTTTAAGCTTTTCCTCAGCTTTTCCAGCTTTTTCTCACCTCTTCCCAACTACTCCTCTTCATTGGGGAAATTTAGATTTTTCCTCAAAAATCTAAATTAGAAATAATTTCTTTCAAGGATTTTTGAAAGATTTGGGGAAAATCTTTTTCCTTTTCCATTACCTCATGGATTAGGCATGTGATCTCACTTTCTCATCTGGTCATAGTGCATGCACAATATTTTATTTATTTTTCATAATTAAGTATTTAACCATATCCACCTAACAATTATCCATTGGGGTCCACTCCCCTATGGATGTATGTTCAAATGTATAATTTGAAAAGCATAGAACTTGGGGGTGTTACATGAAGTGTTTGAAAAATTTTGCAATTTCAAAGCACTTGTTGAGAACCAGAGTGGGCTGCATATCAAAGTTCTAAGGACTGATAGAGGAGGTGAGTATATATCTAAAGATTTTCTACGTTTTTGTAGAGAGAATGGTATTCATAAGCAGTTTACAACTAGATATACTCCGCAGCAAAATGGAGTAGCCGAAAGGAAGAATAGAACAATAATGGACATGGCGAGAAGCATGTTAAAGGCAAAGCATTTTCCTAATGATTATTGGGCTGAAGCTGTACATTGTGCAGCGTACATTCTAGATAGATGCCCTACAAAATTAGTTATGAACAAACTGCCGGAAGAGGCATGGAGTGGCACAAAGCAAAGTGTCACACACATGAAGGTTTTTGGATGTGTGGCTTATACACACATTTCGGATCAGCTAAGGAAGAAGTTGGACAGCAAGGGGGAGAAATGTATTTTCATTGGATACAGTGAGGGATCCAAGGCATACAGGTTATATAATCCATCCACCAAGAAGTTTATTGTGAGCAGGGACGTTCAGTTCATTGAAGAGGAAGCTTGGGATGGAAGCATAGAGAAAACAATGAATGTAAAACACTGTTTATCTCATGATGAGAATGATGATGAGTTGGCTGAAATACATCCCCAAACAACAGCACCAACAAAAGAGCAGCTGAGCACACCCTTGAGGAGAAATGAAAGTGCTTCTCCAAGCACACCACAAGGAGGAAATTCAAGTGCTTCTTCAAGAATTTGTACATCTAATGAAAGAGGTAATAAATTCAAAAGTTTGAAAGAAATTTATGAAAAAGATATTGCAAATGAAGGTATCAATTCTTTGTTTGCTTTATATTGTCATGTTGATGATCTTGTTCATTTTGAAGAAGCTATCAAGGATAAGAAATGGATAGAAGCTATGGATGAGGAGATAAATGCCATAGAGAGGAACAAAACTTGGGATTTGGTTGAACTCCCAAAAGGTAAAGATGTCATTGGAGTAAAATGGGTCTACAAGACCAAGAGTAATGCTGAAGGAAAAATAGAGAGACACAAGGCAAGGCTTATGGTCAAGGGATATAAGCAGAAGCATGGGATAGATTATAAGGAAACTTTCGCACCGGTTGCTAGAATGGAAACCGTGAGAGCAGTGCTGTCCATAGTAGCACAAAACAAGTGGAAAGTTTACCAAATGAACGTGAAGTCAGCATTCCTAAATGGAGTGTTAATGGAAGAGGTTTACATTGAACAATCTCTCGGCTATGAAAAGAAAGGCCAAGAGCACAAAGTATGCAAGTTGAAGAAAGATCTTTATGGGCTAAAGCAAGCACCAAGAGCGTGGTACAGTAGGATAGATTCCTATCTACTGGAAAATGGATTTGAAAAGTGTGAGGGAGAACCCACCCTCTACATCAAAGAAAAAGATGGTAAAATCTTAATTGTAGTTTTATATGTTGATGATGTTATTTTTACTGGTAATGATGATTGCCTTATTGAAAATTTTAAAACAGTCATGAAAGAATAATTTGAGATGACTGACATGGGTTTGTTGAGATACTTCTTGGGAATAGAAGTAGAACAAGATGAAAGTGGGATTTTTATCTCATAGGAAAAGTATGTTAATGAGGTACTTGAAAGATTTAACATGAAGGAGAGCAAAGCAGCGATCACTCCCACAGTGATGGGATTAAAACTCAGCAGAGAGGACAACAGTAAGGATTTTGATCCTAGCTTGTACAAGAGCGTAGTTGGCAGCCTTATGTATTTGACTGCAACTAGGCCGGACATAATGCATGCTGATAGTTTGATTTCCAGATTCATGGAAAAGCCAAAGGATGCACATTGGCAGGCAGCAAAAAGAATTCTGAGGTATGTTAAAGGTACTAAAAGGTTTGGTATTTTATATACTGCTTCAAAAAGTTCAGATTTAGTTGGATACACTGACAGTGATTGGGCTAGAAGTGTAGATGATCGGAAGAGCACTTCCAGTTATGTTTTTCACATGGGTTCAGGAGCCATTTCATGGGCTTCTAAGAAACAGCCCATTGTAGCATTGTCAACAGCAGAAGCAGAATATGTGGCAGCTACAGCAGAAGCATGTCAAGCAGTTTGGATGAGAAAAATGTTGAGAAGTTTATGCCAAGAACAGGTAAAAGGGACAGTGATCTTTTGTGACAATAGCTCAGCTATTGCATTGTCTAAAAATTCTGTTTTTCATAAAAGGACAAAGAACATTGACACCAAGTTTCACTTCATACGTGAATTGGTTAACAATGGTGAGATAGTTTTGCAACATTGCAGAACAAAGGATCAATTTGCAGATATCCTCACAAAACCATTAGCTCAGAACAACTTTGAATATTTCAGGAAATGCCTGGGTATGCAGGAAAATCCAGTAGTTGAAATTAAGGGGGAGTGTTGGAATTAATTTCCAACTGCCCAGAAAAAGCAGCGAATAGACAAGGCGCAAGGCCAATTCCGCGGGGGTCTGGCAAGTCGGACAGGCGGAGTTGTGGACACCCCCAGAGCTGCTGACGTTAGCAGGGCCCACATGGTATGTGTTCACAAATGATCTCGGGTTAAAAGTTTTACCATGGCATTTATTTTAAACCAACAGTCTGTTTTAATGTTATTTGTTTTATTTTTAATATATGTGAAACATATATATTAAAAGGCCTGTTAGGTATTAGAAAAATATACACAGTGAATGTTTTTTATATATAAGCACAACAGTGCGGGAAGATAAAATATATACAGCAGTATGATCACTGGTTGATCAGAGATTGACGGATAGAGGTGCCACTATGCAAAATTCGACATCAATGCGATTTTCAAGTAGTGCCGACAGAATTTATGATGCCATAAATGAATTCTCAAGCGTTGATTTTTTGTCAACGAATGACATTAAATTAAATCTGAGATATTTTGTTTATATACAAAAATAGAGTCACTTTTATAAAATGTTATTTTTATGCACAACAGTGTGGAAGAAAAAGACAGAGAGTTGTTTTTGTTTTGTAATAAACAGAGACAGAGAGAATATTGTAGCGCTGTGTGAGTAAGCAGCAAATTGAAGGTTTTATCCTGTGTATCCAGAACTCAGTTCTGAAGAATTGTAACAGCAGTTTTTTTTTAATGAGATAGAGTTGGTATTTCATATCTCTGTGTGTCTGTCTGAAATTTTTATTTTATTTTTAAAGCTCTGTGTTGTAAAAGAGGAATTTCTATTTCCTCTGTTCTGTTAAGGAATTACCCAGAAAATTCCAACAAAAATATAGGTGGAAATGGAAATAAATGACATTCCCATTTGACAAAATGTTTGAACGAGATGTGGTATCATGGAATGCCATGATAGCCGGTTATGCTCAAAATGGCTCGCCAATGAGGCCTTGAGGCTCTCTGATGAAATGCAGCAGAACTGTGTGAAGCTGAATCTGATCACCTTCAAAAGCGTGCTTCCCGCGTGTGCGCAATTGTCAGCTCTGCAACAGGGAAAGTGGATCCATGAATGTATGAATGTATAGTTCACAGTAGAATGAAGTCGGATGTTATTGTGGAAACTGCCCCTGTAGACATGTATGCTAAGTGTGGGAAATTACGGATTTCTTGTAAATCTTTTGACAAACTGCCTAAAAGAAATGTGTTCTCATGGAGTGCCATGATTTCTGGGTATGCTCCGGGACCGAGTGGATGAGGCATTATCACTGTTTCAGCAGATGTGGTTGACAAGTGTGATGCTTGACTCTGTGGCGGTGTTGAGCGTTATCCCAGCGTGTGCCCACCTAGTAGCTCTGCAACAAGGTAAGTCTACTCATGGCTACACAATTAGGAATAGATTTGAATCGCGTGTTACTGTGGGAAACGCTCTCATAGACATGTATGCAAAGTGTGGAAATCAAGAGATTGCACGCCTATTCTTTGACAGAATGGCTAAAAGAGATGTTATCTATTGGAATATAATGATTGCTTGTTATGGCATGCACGGACGTGGGAATTGTGCTATGAAATTCTTTTCTAACATGCAGCAGTCCAGCGTCGAGCCGAGTGATGTCACCTTTGATCTATTAATTGATAGAATAAGACTTCCCTATTTACCTGTTCATAGATCAGTAGTATGTTGAAGTGTCACTGGTGATCAGAAATAGATGGTGTCACAGATAGTGATATGTATTTTTAGCTGCGTGTTATGATTTATATGATTTATATGTAGGTGAAAGGCTAGTTCCTTTGTCTTATTGTTATTTTTGTAAATGTGGGGCACTGCATCACTTCACAATGAGAACAATGGACCTTGTTTTGTATCTGCGTATGAACTTTCTTTCTCTTTTGGTTCTGTATATTGATCAGTTTTCTATATTAGGTACAAGCAAGGGAATTGTGAGGTATTACAACATGTCAAAATGGGGCGTAGATTCGCAGAGCTGGTTGGACCTTAGAGTATATTAGTGTTAGAGGTACATCATGTTACCATAGATTTTTCGTATCCTAACAGTTTTTAAACAAACTACTTTTGCATTTTGGATCGGAAGTGCAAGCAAAATCTGTGAATTATAACTTAACAAAAAATCTACTTTTACAAAGTAAATCTGTGAATTTTTTTGGTATAGCTGGTTTACTAGGTACCGGAATAAAAAAAATGTACTTTACATCTACTAGCTACTGGAATAAAAAAAATTGCATTTAGTATGCTCTCTACGTCGCTAAATGAGCTACCCATCTAAACTAGATGTGTTCTGCATCACCAAATGCGTTAGCTAGTTAAAAAAAAACTGATCGAAATTACAAAGGATCGATCGAGATCAGAAACAGCGGCAGTGTTAAAATTGTACATATTGTCATTCGCCGAAAGCGTAGCATAGTCGGCTCTCAACCTTTATTACATTCAAAAATATGAATTTTATAAGAAATACAAGTCTTAATCTATTTCTAACATCCCGGAAACAAATTCTATCAACAGACTTAAAATAAAATAGCCTTAAACAGTTTGCAAGAAACTGAAGTAAATGCCCTTTGAATCTCGAACTATAGGTAATGTTATGCTTCAGAATCTTAAACAAACTTCTTTCTATCGATTGATTTTCACCGCTTGTGGTTGAATTTTTTTTTTTTTAAATTTGGTAGTAATTTTTTTTTACTTTATCTTTATCAACCTGTCTAGATACTTTGACTGTTAATATTTTTTCTTCGAATATGGGAGTAAGACAACAGTTTTCTCATTCCTTTCCTTGAAAACGGGATCTGCTCTGCCATTTGTTTTCTAACCAGGAATTCAATAATTTGAAAAATAGCTGCAAGGTTTTGTGGAAGGTTGATTCGAATGTCTTCAAGGTTGATAAGAATCTGGGCTTCATCTCCCCCAATTCCTAGAATTTAAGGCAAATTACAAATTGTAAATATCTTTTCTTAAAATTAAAAACAAAAATAAAAATAGTTTCTCAAATGATTAACAAAGTCAAATAATAAATAACTAGAATTATAGTTAGAAATAGTGCAAAAGGCCCCGAATAGTTGTGTTGTTGAGGTTACTTGTCAAATGTACTTGGATTAAAGAATGCTCATAGTTGTCAGTTTCCAATAGTCCTGCACTTGCTACCTTAAAACATGGATCAAAATTTTCACTTGATGATCTGATTTTCTGATTGAGAATTTGGATTTTCCTATCTTAATGCCCACCATATACTCAACTAGTGTTAGCTGTTGATTTTATGCCTAAGTCGAATCCATGAGGTTGCTCATCAACCACTATTCATGATTATTTTCCTTGTAAATTTCTGAAAAATAAGCTTCAAACAGCAATTTGAATCTACAAAACAGTAATATATGAAAGAGGTTTCTGTTAATGGCTCCCAACAAAAATCAATTTTAATTTTCAAACATTTGTTCCCATTCGCTCGGAACCGTGCCTGAGTTACTTTTTTTTCCTAAAAAAAACAATCAAAAGTTTCCATGAAGCTTGAGCCAAATTCACCAAAATAGGAGTCAACTACTTGATCAACGCAGCTAGTTGTCTAAGGATGATAGGTTGTATGGGAAACTGATTTTGTCAGTGCTAGTTTGTCTATCCAGAAAATTAAATATCTGCTATTTTATTTGTCAACGCCTTAAAACTTGAAACATATATATTTTATATATACTATGACAATCGAAGAATGAATCAGCCGTTTCAGTTCTATGCTTTTCGAATTGGAGTTGTTTACTTAAGTAACAAAATAGTTTGGATGACAGTTTTTGTTAGAATCTGGTATTTTTTTTTTCGAAAAATTAGGTAATTGGATTGTTTGAATAATATTCTTTTATGATGAAAATTGATTCAACACCATCAAAACTCATAAGACACCCAAAATCCTGAAATTTTACAGCAATAACTCAAATTTTGAAATATTTCTTAACACATTTTTCATAATTTTACACAAATTTATAAATTATTTTATAAATTTTTTAAACTAAACCTTTTGAATTTAAACTAAAAATCCAACTGTAAAAACTTTATTGAACATTTTCAAATAAACTTTGACAATGCTACGACAATTGTGTCATAACTCTTAAATTTTTTGAAAAAAAATTGAAGTTGTTGAACCTTAATCTCAAAAGTTGGACTGAAATAACAAAGAGCCCATGTGACTTCATGAAACTAGATATAACACACATGCAAACCAGTATCATGAGATCTTTTATAGTCAATTAATAAATCATGTGTTCTCAACTTCGTAACACCTCTTTCTCTTGCAATAATATATTTTGCATGGTAAAATTATATATTCTTATTAGAGAACTTAGTTAGATATTCTTGATAAATTAACTTTGTACTATACCAATATTATTTTATATATATATATTTCTAATTCAACTTATTTTTTATAATATTTTATATTTTCATAAAAAATTTATCACATTTTATAGAACATTGTTTTAAAACATCTTCATTTGTTATTTTATAAGTCACTTCTATTCTTATTAAATAAGAAAAATTAAAATTAAAATTCATATAACTTATTTTTAAATAAATTGTGAACATTTTCTTATTATAATATTTCAATCCTTTTGATTTAGATTGGTTATCTAAATTGGGAACGTTAGAACTACTAGTAATAATTATCTAATCTTAAAATTATGGTTTTTTAAAACATTGAATCAGTATATAAAACTTAAAGACCTACTTTGCACATAAATCTCATTATTTTAATGTTAACTTATAGCCTTTATGAAAAAAAACATATTCTAATTTATTAAATCTATTTATATTATATATTATTTTAAATTTATAACCTTTACAATAACACATATTCTAAACTATCATACATATTCATATTATATATTATTTTAACATTTATAACTATATAATATGCTATTTTAATATTTATAATTATACCCTCTAAATACAATATGAAATTTTAATATTTATAATTATACCATTCACAGTAAAATTTATATTGCATTCAATTAATGGTATGTTTTTTGTTTCTTTTTTATAAAAGATTATTAATATTATTTCGAATCATTATGTTTGTTGTATTACAAGTAGTAAGAACTTTGTAATTTAGCATAAGAAATGTCAAAAAATTATATTACAGTATGAGAAATATGAGTGTATAAATCATATTATAGTATGAGAAATACGAGTGCATAAAATTATATTAGATAATGATAATAATTAAATTAAAGGTAAATATTTATATAGAGAAACATATTTAAAAAATGTTTAATATTAAATTAGAATTTATTAAATAGTTTAAAGAATATATGTGGAGCTCTATGACATTGTTTTATGGCTTTTAAGGTTTTAAGGTTTACTTAGTTGTAATTTTTTTAGTTGTTGTAATTTTTAAAGTTTTTTTTTTTTTTTTTTTTTAAGGTTTTCATATAATCTTGAACTAATAAGGTTGTTTTACCTAGTTGTTGTATTTTTAAGTGTAGATGTTTTGTAGGTTTCTATCTTATCTTCAAGGAATAAGGTTTTTTCTGTCTCAATTTTTGAATTGTGTGAATCATTGATTGGTCTTGACTATGTGTGCTTGTCGTCCTCTCTCTTTAGTAGAGTGGAATCCCACAGAGTTCAACACTTTCATTTAAGAGGTATGAAGATATTTTTCGCTTCACCTTGTTTTAAGAAAGCATGATATCGAGCTTGAAATGGATGCTTTGAAGGGTCTATTACCTTGATGGTAGGTGAAGCTCTGAATTTCCATGCCCTCCTAGCTTCACTCTTCAAAGAAACCCATATCTGAGAAAGTGTATGAAAAATTTGTGAAGAAGACACAGACTATTCCCTTTGTGGCTATTCACACGAGGTTTCAAATAAATTCCTTGGCATATTCAAAATGGACTTTAGTGGGGAAGTTCATAGAAATGTGGTTGTCCCAAAGATCCATGGAGCTATTGTTGGAGAAAACGAGGAAGCCATTAGTGAAAGTAATATTTGAATTTTTGCATGCATTAATCACATTTTTTCTTTCTTATTTGAGTTTAAGGAAGACAAAGATGTAATTTTTCAAAGTGGACCTATATTTTATGGGGCCAAATGTATGTATTTGAACAAATGGTCATTGCTCTTTGATCTAGATGAAGATATCTGAAATACAGTTTCTATTTGGGTCAAGCTCCCTCGGCTACCAGTTTCATGTTGGAGTGATGATTATCTATCAGCAATCAAAAATGGGTTGGGGATATTTGGATAAGGCTAAAACCAAAGGATTATAGTTTTCATGTGTAAAAATTTGCGTTGAAGTAGATCTCGAGGAAGGGGTTCCTCAAAAATAAATCTCACACATGGAGAATGTTCCCATTTTCAAACTCTTCACTACAAGCATATACCTTTCAAATGCAAATACTATAATAAATATGGTCACTTTGCAATGGATTATAAGAACTCATAATATTGTAAAGGGGTGGATACAACATCATGTTAAGAAGAGAAATGACAAACTCAAAAAAATGGAAGGAACAAAAGAAACCTGGAAACATTTAAATGTGAATCCACATAAGTAAAAAAAATGGCGTTGACCTTGGAAAACTCTTTTGAGGTCTTGTAGTCTCAAGAAGAATATGATAAAGCACAAGAAGAGATTATATCATAAGCACCTAGAAAAATAAACAATAAGATGTTCCGGAGGAGGAATTAGTAACTCCAAAAGTGAAGAAGGAGGAAATTAATGAAAAAGAACCCGCAAAAGAAACATTTTCAATGGAAAATGAGCAACCCTTATCTTGGGTTCAGATCAAAAATCAAACCTATCTTCCTTTAGGTCAAGTTGATAACTTCGCAAGAAATAAAGGGCATAAAATGGGAAGTGTGCCTACAATACCAAAGGAATCATAGGGAGATATGGGGAAAGTATGGACTATACAGACAAAAAAGAAGTCAATTGCAGAGATTAAAAAGAGCACCCAATAAATGGTGAATTCCAAAAGAGGACAAGGGAGATACTCTAAGAAGGAAGGCAAAGAGGTAGAAGAAGAATTAAATAAAAAGCTTGGAAGTGAGCCTCAAATCAATGAGGTCTTCCAATCAACTCACTTATTAATAAATCAAATTAGTGAAAATGGAATATAAATGCTTTCAAATCTAGAGAGTGTTCTAGATATTTTGTACTTAGAACATGATTAGAATATTTGTATCATGGAATAATTGCTTGAGAGATTGGATTGAGTCTTTGTGCTTAATGTCAATCCAACAAAAATATTAAATATAAAAACAATGTATCATTTTTTTATGATTTTATATAAAATTTAGATATATTATAAAATTAAATATTTAAAAGTATAATTTAATTAATTTCTATGTATTTTTAAAAATATAAGTACTGGTTGGTTTTTTTAGCTTTTTCTCTCCACTATTTATCTACCCTAATCTATTGTCTTCTATGTAGATTGTTCTGATGATGAGTCTTCATTTAGACTCAAAATGTAGATTAAAAATGAAGATTGTGAATATTCTGAATTCTTTATCTGAAAATCTACACCACATAAACCTCCAATCTCTCAATATAATCTAAATTATTTTATGATATTATAATTATAAATTAATAACTAAAATTATAATAATAATATAATACTAATAAAGATTTATTCTTTCATGTTTTATTTCATAAATAAAATTAAATATTTAAAAATTTAATTTAATTAATTTCTATCGGTTTTGAAAAATATAATCTAAATTATTTTACGATAACATAATTATAAATTAATAATTAAAAACATGACCAGTGTTTATAATTTCGTGATTTACTTCAAGTTTTTAAATTATTGTTTAATTAATTATAATTAAATATTATTATAATGGTTTATATTAAAAAAAATTGTATTTAATTATAATTAAGTGTTATCAATTTTATTAATATATTATTAATGAAAACAATATTTAAATTATATTAAGTTTAAATAACTAATTTTTTATTTTCAAATAAATTTATTTTAATAAAATAATTTATGAGATAATTCAATCGGAATTGGATATTGTATAAACAATGAGAGTTAAAATTCGAATCCAATTTAACACACTTATATATATATATATATATATATATATATATATATATATATATATATATATATATATAACATTAAACATAGTCATTTAATTCACTCTATCTTAAGAAATTTTAGTGATTAAAATAATTCATCGTAATTATAAATTATATTATAATTAATTATAATCTACATTATATATAATCGAGTAAATATACTCTTCTAAAGGTCAAAATATTTCACAGATTTTGTGATAACATAAATACTCTCAGAAAATGAAAAATAAGGTCAGTATAGAGGTTGTGATAACATGAATACTCTCAAAAAAATGAGAAATGAGGTCATTATAAAGGTTGTTATGGAGGGTTATGATTTGAATTATTGCATCTAGCCTCGTAGTTTTCTATCTTAAAATAATAGAGCTGTTATAATGTAATGAAAGGTTCTCTAAGAATTTTGATTCTCAAAATAAAATAAAAATAACTTTATGTTAAAATAAAATTAACTTCAAATAAGAAGAATAAAAAAAAAATTATATTATTATTATTATTATTATCTTTACAGTATCAATTTATTGGTCATTTTTGAGTTTCAAGTTTATAAGAACCCATGATATTCATGTGGAATAAAACCTATTTAAAGGGGAAAATTAAACCAACCTAGATCCAACATCTTTACTCCAAATCTATCAAGGGTTGAGAGGGATCAAGGAACCTCATTTAGAGTGAAAAGAGATTTGATCCCTCTAGTAGATCTACAATTAAGATGAATTTTAAGATGGTAAGAATTTTCAAGAATAAATAAGCCTTAGATTGAAAATGGAAATATATTTACATGCTAGTTATTTTGAAAGTAAAATTTTAAAACAAATTAATATAATTTAAAAATTATAAATTATTAGAAATTTAAACAAAATTATTGAAATAAACTTATTAAATTTTTTGAGTTTTATTATATTGGAAAATATCTTTTACCGTTTACATATAATAGAGATGTATAATTTATTTTATATTTAAGATAAATTCTATACATTACATTAAATGTTATTAACAAAAAAATTATTTCAATATCATTTATAAATAAATAATTTTAATGTTAAATTTAACTAAAAACTTGGTCTGTGTAACATAGTTGAGAAAAAGCTGTAATTCCTCTTATTATTAACATAGGGATTCTATAAAAAATATTTGTATATCAATCATAACTAAACTACTTCAATATTATTTGTCTCGTTATGTATATGTTTTGTGAAAAAGTTTCGAAGCTGGAGTGTTTATATATACATGACATTAATTTTTTTACTTTTTTGTAAGCTTAGTAGATCTTCTCTATTTTCTATTTATAACAAAAATCGGGTTTGAAAATACAGCATTAGGCCTCAACCTGCCCGTAGGAAACCAGGTCTATTGGTCATCTGAGTGAGTTATACGCCATCCAAAACATATACATCTTGAGTCTACTTCGTATTGCCTTCAAATAACTAATTTCAGTATCAATATTTGCAAGCATATACATAACATAAACATAAAATCTATCCGCTATCATTATCAAAAAGAAAACTTAGGTTAATCATTGTTCAATCATCATCTGAATCGACAAGAGGCGTGTCCTTGACACTAGATCCAAGCATATCAACCTGGTGCATGGATTGTAATTCCTTCTCGATTTTGCCTAGGTGCACATAATAATGGTGCTGACAAAGATTCATTTCCTGAATGATTATATTGATTTCAGATAGAGTTGTTGCAGCCTTGGGATCCTCCCTAGCTTCCTGTATTGACATTATTTCCTTGACAAAAAGGAATTTTATCAACCAATAAGTTATGATAAAATGATGAAACAGAGAAATTCTACCTCGAGTTTGACCCAGGTCAGTGATGATTTGAGAAAGTTTATCCTCCGCAGTGTCTTCCTCTTCCTTCATCTTATTTCTAGAATCGATCTCCCATCCATGAATGAGAGATTTGAAAAATCAAGGTGTCTCCTCAGAATAAGCCTGAAATAAGGTTTCCATAACCTCCCAGTTGGACCAGCTGCCACGCTTGGCTAGAGGGTTCGACACTTTAGCCTTTCCTTTTTCCTTGGTGTCCTTCTTTCCCCTATTCCCTTTGGCCATAAGTTCTATAGGATAGTCTTCCAACAGAAAAATCTGGCAGAAGGGGTTGCCTACAAGACCTGTAGCAGAAACATGTTTACAACATCCTAGCAGGTTTAAAATCAAGCAATTAGACATGGGTAGATAGCTACCTTAGCAATAGGATAATTATGATTTATGCAGCCCTGAGAAATATGAGTGCATGCATCATACCTATCCAAAACCATAGTGTGCCCAGACTCGCAAGAGTTTATTACATGAAAATACTGAAATATAACCATAAACAAAATCCCAATAACCATATTATCACTAACCTAGTCACCATTCTGAGAAGGACTAGCAGAAAGCAACATAGCAGAGTAAGACAAATAGGATATCTGGTGACAATAAAACCTTAGGTGCCTTCCCCCTCCGAAATTTACATCATTAATAGCCATACAGGTGGTTTCCCATTCTAGACTTGAGGAATACAAGAAATACACTGAATGACCAGCATGCGAATTCAAACTTTACCAATTCGCAGTAAGAGGGTAAACAACTTTAGCTTTACAATACCATGCCCTAATTGTGTTTAACATGTAGGACATGAAAAACAAGAAATTCCTAGACAAGGACCTAGAGCCACCTTTCAGAATTCCTACTAGGCCGCGACTACTCATAAAACCTTCATAATCCTCAGAAAACAAACTAAATCAAACCAAATCTATGAAGTAACTGATTTTATTGCCGACCAAGTAATACAATCCAGAAAACTAAGAATTTTCCTTCACATGCATCGATAAGCAGAAACCCATTTCATCGTTGTGGTGAAAGGTGAATTAGGTATATACCAATTCACAACTGCAGGCCTCCGACGCTGTCTATGAGTTTTGAAGGGTTGCTCACGCTAAAAACCAGTGAATAGAACTAGACACTGAACAACCACTTTGCAGAGAATTAAATTCCAACGAATATCCTAGAGCAAGTTAATGCCTCGCGTCGATAGAGCCTGGTGGCCCACTTTCCAACTTTGCTCTGATAGCCCACCTGGCTCGTCGGGTTGTTCTCGAGACGAATTTAAGGTTGTCATAATGATCCATTCGAGGAGCCATCCTATCCTCGTCCTCGTCGGGTCTGGTACTCCTCCTGCCCCATGCAAGAGCCACGTACCGATTCTCCTTCACCGCGATGTGGATCTGCCCCTGCTAGTTGGCACCCCGAAGGGGGGGGGGGAGGGTTGATTGTTATCTCGATCAACGTGCATACCATCCCGTTGAATAATGAGCCGAAGATCTTCAAAATCTGGTTCCATGTTCTGCCGTCAAGGTTGATCCATGAACCTATCCTCATTGTTGCAACCTCACTTCGCTAAGTAGTTTGCTGCTTCATTTCTCGATATCCTTACATGCAAAGGGATGATGTAGCTAATTTTTACCATTATTTCCTTAATTTATTGAATGAATCTTGTTGTTCTCCAGCTATTGTTGAGATGATCCCACCGAGCTCCCTGTTGTAGCTTCTAAAGAACTCCTGTAACCATGGAGGAATCTCCCTCAATTTCCAGTCGATTATACTGCTCATGGTTTGTAATTTCCAGGGCTTTTTTTGTAGCAATAATTTCTATTTCATTATTGCTAGCATACCCTAAATCAATTGTGAAGATCCTCAGAACTCTTCCAATACAGTCCCAGAAGATATGACTAGCCCTTGCCTGACCTGGGTTTCCCTTTGAGGCCCCATCATAATTTAGTTTGATGAGCCCTCACTGGGGTGGTGTGAATTTGTCTCTAACTTCGTAACTAATGGATCTGGGTTTCCAAGAGGATGGTTCTAAAATCTTCGCCTTGAGATTTAGCTGGTTGATAATTCTTTCCTTTGTTCCCTGATTATTCCAATCTTCATGACTCCATTTTTCGGCTAGGATGGTCTCTCTAATATTCTGAACAATAGTATGCCAGATCTTTGGCAATTGCCTCTTCTTGTTATGAAATATTCTTCGATTCCTCTCCTTCCACGCTCTCCATAGTAGGAATCCTAGTGAGAGGGTCCATGCTCTATTTATAACTCGATTTTGGAAACCTCCTTTCCTCCAATTTTCCACTGATTGTCTGATACTATTGATATTTTTGTCCATTTGCAGAAATAGGCTAAATAGATTCTGTCACATATGGTCCACCCCTGAGAAGGTATTAAGCAGGTGTTTGAGGTTTTCTTCATGTTCTCCACACATTACACAACAATAAGGTCCGAGCATGTTGTGTTTATAAAGCTGATCCCATGTAAGGATTCTGCCATGGCCTACAGTCCACAAGAAATGTTTTATTTTGGGCCAGTGCTTGATGGACTAAATTTTTTTCCATATATGTTCTTTGGTATGTTTACATAATTATATTTTATTTGGTACGCTTCCTTCATTGTAAATGTTCCTTTCGGATTATACCCCCAGTGGAGTATATCATTTCTTGTTAATATGGGTATTTTCATGGAGTGCAATTCTCTGTCATAATTCCCCCATTGCTAAGTATTCAGTGCCACTTTCCATTGTTGTTTATGTTTCCGTCTCCTCCAAAATTGATCATTTTGATCTTCCAAATACTTGTTCACCTCCTTAGAACGAGGTTGATTTGTGAACAAAAATATTTCTACTAAATCCAACCTGCTAAATAGCTTTTCTCGTTGTTGCCAAGAATCTTCCCAGAAATGGGCAAGATTACCCCCTCTAACATCCCAAAAATTATGGTCAGTAATCAAGTTCCTATTCTATGATGTCAGGTTCCAAATACCAGATCCTCTGAGAATGATATGGCACTGCATTCAATCTCTCGTGGCCTGAGGCATTTCATACTTTCGGTCCAATATTTTTTCCCAAAGGGTCGTACCTTCCTGCATCCATCACCACCACAATTTTTACCCCATGACCTGATTTAGGATAAAAGGATCTTGTAATCCTAGACCTCCTTTACATTTTGGCAGAGTGAGATTCTCCTAGGATAATAGAGCCCATTTACGTTTCTGTCGTGACCCTTGCCATAAGACTTTTTTAAAATGATAACCATGTTTGAGCATATAGTCTTCATAGCTGCCATCCTAGAGAGTTAATAGCTAGGAATGGATTGGAGAAAATATTTCAAAAGGATAATATAGCTGGCAGCATTGAGAGCTCTGAAGGACCAATTCAACAACCAGTTTTGAATGCGAGTGATAAGGTCTTCCCAGCGAGATATTCTTAGGGAATTCTCAGACAGGGGCATGCCTAGGTACTTAGTGGGTAAGGTCCCAATAGAGAAACCAAGAGTTTGAACTAACAGCCTTTGAGATTGAGGAGAAGTATTGAATAAAAATCAATTGGATTTATCATTATTAAGCAGGGTCACTGAAGCGTCCATAAAAACTTTCATAATATCTAAAACAAATTTAGATTCTTGGAGACTAGCTTGGAAAAACAACATGATATCATCAAAAAGTTTTTGGTGAGATAGAGTAAGGTCTCAATCCCATAATTTTAACCATTCCAGGGTACTATCCCTAACTCTGTGGGTGATAAACTGGCCCAACCCTTTAGCAGCAATAATGAAAAGGAAAGAGGAAAAAGGGTCGCCCTACCTCAGACCACGGTAAGTATTAAAATGAATGGAAGGGCTACCATTAACAATAATGGAGAAATTCAGGGTTGAGATAAATGAAAGGATCCATTCCACCCATCTTTGGTCAAAACCAAAGGATAACAGAATGTGCCGGAGATAAATCCAACTTAGGGGATCATATGCTTTGGCCAAGTGAAGTTTAATAAACATTCCTTTGGTTTTGAGAGAGTGAAGGGAATGAATGGATTCCTAGGAAGCCACGATGCCATCAAGGATTTGTCTTCCTTTAACAAACCCAGTTTGCTCAGGGGAGATAAGAGAGAGAAAATTGGGTTTGAGCCTATTGACCATAACAATAGACATAATTTTATAAATAACATTACACAGGGAAATTGGCCGGAAGCCCGAAGGAACATCAAAATTCTCATTCTTTGGAATCAAAGTGATAAATGTAGAATTCAAAGCTGGATATACCTCTCTTTTTGTTCTTGAATCTTCTGCCAAATCTAGGATGTCTTTGCTAATGAAGGACCAGGAGGCCTGAAATAATTTTGCAGTAAAACCATCCGGTCCTCGTGATTTGTTTTTAGCTAAGGCTTTGACAACTTCCTCCACCTCTTTAATAGTGATCTCCCTGACAAGAGCGAGATTTTGATCCCTGTTAACCACTAAGGGAATAAATTTCTTAACTCTATTAATGTCTTCCATTTTATTTCAATCAGGTTCTGTTAATATATCTCTGAAATGGTTAACCAGCTCATTTTCCAAATATTGGTGCCAGACCAATCTATTAGCCCCTGAATATTTTAGGGATAAGATGCGATTATGTTGGCGTCTTTGTATCATTACTTTACTGAAGAAGCTGGAATTCTTATCCCCTTCTCTTAACCATTGTATTCCTGATTTTTTTTCCACAATATCTCTTCCTAGATTCTTTGTTCCTCCATTATTCTAATTAAGGATCCCTACTCTTTAACAAGGTCAGTAGATCTCCCCATTAGAATCATATGTTGTTGGATATGCTCAATATGCCCCTAGAGTTTTTCCTTGTCTTCATGAATATTTCCGAATTTTGTTTTGTTCCCTTTTCTGATTTTCTGTTTGATATCTTTGAGTTTTAACTGAAATGTATGCATTCGATTCCTACCTTGAATTCTAATTTTTTCCCACAAAATTTTGAATTTATTGATGAATGTGGGTTTTTTGAGCCAAAAAATTTCAAATCTGAACGAGTGTTTCTTCTGATGATTTTTCATGTCCACCTCCAATCGAATTGGCCAGTGATTTGAACCCATACACGACATGATAGAGACTTCATAGAATACATTGAGACTGATAAATTCTTCAGAGACAAGGAATATGTCAGGACGTGAGGCAACTTGGTGAGTTACCCCCCTCCTATTATTCCAGGTGAAGTTGCCATTGACATTTTGAACCTACCAGTCAGAGATTCGAAATGAGATCTTGAAACAATTCCATCTCTGTCTCATTCCTTCCCGTTCCTCCTTTTCTTTCTTCAATGCATGTAATGATATTAAAATCTCCACATAACACCCAATATTTTTCTGTATTCAATAGTTTCAAAATCCTAAAACTTTCAACAAAAGCTTGTTTATCTTCTAGAAGGTGCGGCCCATAAACAAAGAATACTAAAATCCATTCTTTCGTCCCTAATAATCTGAACTTACTAGTGAGAATACATGGAAGGCCAATCCATCCTTTAGCCAAAACTTCAGTCGGGTTCCAAATAATAGCTATGCCACCAGCACTTCCCTGTGAATCTATGGTCATAACTTCATATCTTGGTTTCATGTGGCTCATAGTTTCCTCAAGTCATATCCCTGACACTTTGATTTCTTGATTGAGAACAAATTGTGGTTTATATTTCTTCAATCTCTCTTGTAAGTATCTATGTTTACCTTTACTATTAAGGCCTCTTATATTCCAGGAGATAACTATCATTAAGGAATTTTATGTAGTTTTTGAAATACAGTTGTGAGCAGTATTACATGTCCCAAGTTAACCAACATTTCTCCAATAGTCTGAATTGATTCTTGTAAGGTTTTCCTCCCCTTATTTTTATCGATTTTATTCTTAGAAGTATTTTCCTAGCTACTTCCCTGGACATTAGAAGGCTGGCTTGCTGGTTCAACTTCTCTTCTGGCTTGGGTAGTTAGGTATTGTTCAAATTTTTCCTTATATAAAATTTTTTGGTCATCAAGGATGAATCTGTCATCCAAATTCCTCCATTCTTGCCACAGTTTCTTCATAACCAGTTCATCTTTACTTAACTCATCTTTGGTGATGTCTACCTCCATATCGGCCTGGTCTATTGGTTGGGATTGGTCCTCTTGCTCAATGGCTTCTAATGGAGCTTTTTTCTTAGCTTTCACAGGTTTTGAAGGAGTATTACCCGAGCCCTCCTCATTCATTTGTTCAACATATTTTCCACTATCCCCATGTTCTTGCAGTACTTCATACCTATTTTGGTTGTTTCTCAATGGCTTTTGGTTGTTCTGCTAGTTTGCATGTTGTTTTCCTGCCTGTCGTTTTCTTGTAACTGTTTTAAAATCCTCCTCATTATCCGGAGGAACTTCCCCTCCTTGTGGCTGCTTGTCTTCAAGCTGATTAGGATTATTAAGAGGGCACATTTTAAACAGGTGGCCATATTCATGGCATATTCTACATCCAAATGGAATATGTTCATAATCAACTAATTGTTGCCATACCTCTACTTCATACTCCAATTCGATTGACTCAGGAAAGGGCTTTGTAATATTCATATACACACAGATACGGGTGAAATAAGTACACTTGTCTCTTCTTGTCATTTCAACTATCTTTAGAAATCTCCCCAATGAGTTACTTATTCCTTCGAGAATCTCCAGGTCCCAAAAATCAAAAGGTAGGGCAAATAAACACACCCAAATTGGAACAGAAAGGAACTGTTCTTGATCTTGATTGTAACATTCCTCCCATGGTCAAAGAAACATGCCTGCATTATAATAGAAATAAGGCCCCCTTCAAAAGTCCTTTATTTGTCAAGAAGGTTGGCGAATATGACTGTAAAGAACCCTCTTACTCCAAACTTGATATCAATATGACCTTTCGACTGCCACTTGAGTTGGATCCACTTTAGCAAATCTTTCTTAGTGGGCTAGATTCCAATAAATTTACAGATGAGAGCATGATCTTTCATATATCCCCTATAATGATCTAATTTATTTTTCGGTATAACAAAGCGGGTTTTTTGCTGGCTCTCGGCAAACACTTCCCTCTGAGTTTTCCCTGCCATTACGCCCCCAACATTTTCCTTGAGTTAGGGTCGGCTCCCCCTGACACGCCTATTTGTTTCCCACTGCAATCTCCGATCGTTACGTTCCTATAGGAGAGAATCTCACCCCCTCAGAGTTTTCTTCCATATTGTCTTGCCAGACCGAACTTGCAGCCATTGTTCCCTTGGTCTAAACTGTCAAAAACCCTGATTCTAAACCCTAGCACGACTCCATTCCCGAGAGCACCAAATTTGTATCTGAGTTCCGAGTCTTCACATGACATTAAATGTTAATAACAAAAAAATAGTTCAATATCATTTATAAATATAAAATTTGAAAGTTAAATTTAAATAAAAACTTACGCTATGTAACCTAGTTGAGAAAAATATGTAATTCCTGTTATTATTAACATAAACAATAAATTCTATATAAATCACAAAATATATTTTTATATCAATTATAAATAAAATAATTCAATATTATTTGTTTGGGTTTCGAATATTTTAACAAAAAGTTTCCAAACAGGAGTGTTTATATATACATAAAAAAAATTAAATGTTAATAACAAAAATATTATTTCAATATCATTTAATAAAATAAAAATTTAATAAAAACTTACTCTATATAAACCAATTGAGAAAAAGATGTAATTCCACTTGTTATTAACATACATATGCACAAAATTCTATATTATGCTTTTAGTGAATCAAAATTCATGAAGTGTAATTTTTTTTAATTACAAAATTTTAAAAAATATATAAACTTTACAAGATTTATCCATACACCTTTTTATAATGTTAAGAATAAATATGTATAATATTAACAATAAATCTATATTATTATAAAAAAAATAAATCCATGGATCATAACCTATTTATCACATGTTAATCTAACTAAACTTTCCACACGATTTAATTAAATAAAATTTCATCCAAAATTTTGCCAAAAATGCAGTTTCGAACTCCTAGCCACCTCAATAAAAAAATTTGCATTTAGTGTGCTCTCTGCGTCGCTAAAATAGATGTGTTCTACATCACTGAATGTGTTAGCCCAGCTAAAATAGATGTGGTGTACAATAGTAAACGCATTAGCTTAACTAAAATAGATGTGGTGCACCAATAGTGGGATCAAATTCTTGAATTGTACATTATTTAATTACATATTTGATCCCAAAAGCCTCATATAATGATAAGAATAAATCTATATAATTGTTAAACCTATATTATTATATAGAAAATTAAAATCCCTATACTGTCTATTACATGTTTATCTAACTAAAATTTCCGCCTGCACAATTTAAATAAATAAAATTTCATTCAATTTACTAGCTACCTCAATCACAGAATATTTAAGTGCTCTCTATACCGCTAAATGGGACACTTAGCTAAAATAGATGTGTTCTAGATCACTAAATGCATTAGCCTAGCTAAGCTAGATGTGTGCCACATCGCTAAATGAGGTACCTAGCTAAAATAGATGTGTTCTATGTCACTAAATGCGTTAGCTAGTTAAGAAAGAGTTAATCGAAAAAAAAAAAAATGGTTAAAAAAAGAGTTGATCGAAATTACAAAGGATTTGATGAAGATCAGAAGTAGCAGCAGTATTGAAATTGTATATATTGGCATTCACCGAAAGCGTAGCATAGTCGGTTCCGCCGTTGCACTCTACGTCGGCCGGTCGACTTCGTCTTGGATTTGCGTTAGTTGCTTGACAGGAATCGAATAAGCAATCTTGTCGATCAGTAACCCCTCCCTGGATCTGAGGAAATTTATACCTCTTCTGACTGCTGTAGATATGATCAGTATATTTTGAGACGCCAATGTTTACATCAAAATTACTCTCATTTAGACGATCCCTGTAATCATCGGCAACTTGGAAATCGTTAGATTTGACAGGGAGCCATTTAATCTGTGGTGAATCAAATTGGTCGTGGGAAGTAACTAGCATAGTTACTAGATTCGGCCGTAAGGCTGAAAAAAAATTCGAAAATTTGAATTTGCAGTTCGATAAGGTGTACATAGTAATATTTGGTTAAAATATTATACTAAAATTGGGGCATATCTCTAAAATAAATTTAATCTCGAGAAACTGTAACATCCATATTGTACAAGTTTCTGTAAAATCTTAATATAATTATTACCTGAAGATATTTAAAATTGAATGAATGTCAAGAATCGGTTAATTAATATTCACGCTTGTGATTCATCATAGACATACGGTGTATATATATATATATATATATATATATATATATATATATATACATATATATCCATAAAGTATTCATAGAAATATTAATTTTATCGAGATTAATGTCTTGTAACTCTATGGTTACGATGTCTTCATCCTTCCATATTAATGACCAATGTAAAAATTGCAAAAACATTATATATTATAGAGTTGAAAAACTGAAGGGATGTTGGGGGAGGTTTCAGAAATAGTTTCAAAGGTCTGTTACACTTGTTTCCTTTTCCATCTAATACTTATGGACTTCATGGGCTATCGATAGAACTCTGAAAACCAGGGACTCAAAGGTCCACATTCCTGATCTGTAATCGAAAATTTATGGTGGGTTACTAACTTGGAGTATCACGAGATGTGTGCAAAGCGGATTTTGTTCTTAGAGCTCATAGGATTGTATCTGTAGGGAAGGGGGTTATATTTGACTGAAAATGACTTGACAGCTGAGATAACCTTAGGCGATAGTGATACACATGAAATCAACTCTCAAGGGCTATAAGCATAGAAGCTAGGTGACATATACTCTTTGTTGGCCTCAGTGTCCTCTTCACACCGGGTCAAGTAAGAGCTACCAATCGTAATTAAAAGCGTGCGGCCTTCGAAATAAGGTACTATTGAAAGGAATCTTGACTGCGGAAGGGATTGACTAGATACATTTTATTAAAGAGATAAGTAACTATATTCTTTTTTAGAAGAATAGGTAGTTCTGGAGATTCTTTGAAGTATATCATACTGTTGCGATTTGTTACATATGTCATTCTTGTATATAATTATTAAGAGAATATTATATATTTATGGAAATAAATATAGCTATATATAGATATGGTTGCATGCAGCAATGAAAATACATATAAATGATACAAAATCCATGAAGTTGAATGCAGTTGAACGTTGCATAAAAAAAAGATAAAGAAAATATATGTAATAGATAAATGATAAATTTTATTGTCTTTATATATATATATATATATATATATATATATATATATATATATATATATATATATTTAGATATACCCATCTTATGTAAGCAAAGATAAGATGCATGCTTCTTTTAAAGGGATTTCATACTGGTGTATGAAATGATAAGAAATTCAAGTTATTTCTTGAAAACGAATACATATTAAAGAAGGTAATTAGTGAATATATTTCATGGTGTTGGTAAATATTAGTTAGCTAATAAAATCCATGCATATATTACTATGGTGTTGGCAAATATTTATTATTTAATAAATCCATGGATAGATTACTATGGTGTTGGTAAAGAATAGTTATCTAATTAATCCTTGAATATATTTTATGGTGTTGGTTAGGATTAGTTAGTTAATAAAATCCATGGATAGATTTCCATCGTGTTGGCAAAGGTTATTTAATAAATCCATGGATATATTACTATGATGTTGGTAAAGGATAGTTATTTAATTAATCCCTGAATAGAAGAACTATTGAGTTATATTTCTCTAGAAAAAACTATGTGAATATCTTTATGTTATCAAAATTATTAAGTTGGTTTATGTTAGTTTCTTTTGGAATAAGATCATGTATATTTATGCAATATTTGTGTTAGATTTCATTAGAAAGAATATATATTTTTATGTGGGAAATGATAGCATGTTTTGTTATCCTAAATTAGAAAAGGTTCATTTGGAAAGAAGATGAATTACATGTGCAAAAACTAAAGTAATGTTTTAGTTTCCTTGAAATATATATATGGGTAATGTTGGTATAATATTTGGACAATAAGACATGTATTATTATGCTTTATTCCATTATTTTTATTGAAAATAAACCATGTTTTTGCATGCCTATTATGTTATATTTCCTCTAAAAGGAAACATGTGTTTGCATGCTCTATTGTGTTAAGTATTTCTTTTGGGGAAATTATTTTAGAAACTATATGCATTGCATGCATAGGCACAACATTCATCATGTTAGTTTTAGCACCAAAAGCAATTGCTAAAGCGCTAGTTTTTCTTGTTAAAGTTTAAGTAACTCGAATGCACATTGTGCCATTTGCCATTAAAGGAATTCCTCAACAGTTATAGTGATTTGCCTTGTACAAATGTGATCATGTGCGAGAAGTTTCATAATAATGTGGGGATTATTTAGACGTGAATTGATAATTATTTGCTTACACTAAGGTAGAGATGTTAGAAGAAATCATGTTGTGATATTGTATTCACATCTCATGTATGCATATGAATAAGTGTTAAAGGATCGCTTAAAGATTGATTATTTATTGATTGAGGCCTTATATAATCATGATATAAAAGCTTGTTGATGACATTAATGACAAGAAACGACGGTGACTTATAAAAAGGAAATATTATGCTTAATATGGTTGCAGGTAAATGATTAATGGTTCATGCAAATGAGTGCGAGCTATAGGATGGTCCAATGTACGATTTTCCATTGTAGGTACATCCATGCCACCAAGATATGAAGATATGAAGATTATTGGGTAAATGCTATCATAATTATATTAATGGCTTTAAACTAGAAATTTTTATATTTACTTGTAAAGATTTATAACAATGGTTAAGCGATGATCTCTCTTATAAGCCATTGAGTGAGGGGTGAACACCCTCACAAGCATTTAATAATAAAATTAAATGTTTGTTGGTTTTCACCCCATGGAGTTTCTAGGGTATATTTGTGTTCAATGATGTGATTGATTATTATGTCAGATTGATGATGTTGATTCCTTTCTTGTTGAGATGTTCATAATGTCAAATATGTGATGACTACATGAATAATGAAATGAATGCAAGGTTACATTATACAATTTTATGTTAATGTACTACAATAGTGGTTGTTAATGGTTAAGCAAGTTATTTTCTTATACTAAGGTTACACTATGGACTGGTGAACATTCTATCTAATAATTAGTAAAGAATTTTTAATAGTGATTTTGATAGCTACATGTGGGTAACTTGTGTAAAAAAAATTAACTCCTTGCATTTCCATGTGATGTTATCGGTGTATGTTACAAGTGGTATCAGAGCTAATGGTTGCAACACTGGCGCCTTTGGGATTTGTTAAGTGAAAAGAAATTGAGGTATGCTACCAATGGACATTAGTTAAGGTATGATTCTAGAAATCTACATATTGATTGATATATGCAATTGTCTACTTACTTTTGACATGAGATGTGTGATTCATGTTTATAACTACATTGAAGAGTAATAAGTAATAAATGTTGTTGCAAAATGGTTTTCATAACATTGGAATCCTGTTGAGGATAAAAGACAATAACGCTTTTGTTGTACTTATAAACAACCTGAGTACTCACTAGTGAAAGTAAGAAGGAAATAAAACCTTTGTAGTACTTATGAACAACCTGAGTACTCACTAGTGAAAGTGAGAGTTGTCTATTAGCATTTGGGTATATGACATACTACTCATACATTTAATGAACATAACTAAAGTCACCATGCACTACTTGAAAAAGATAAATGTGTATAACGATGATGTGTAAAACTAATGCATGAATGAAAAAGATGGGGAAAGTCCTTGAAGAGGATGATAGAGTCCTTTAAAATGAAATTGAATGAAGCCTTTTAGATGTTAAAAATACACAATGAGTCGAGTAGTGATACTTCACTATAATGACTAGTTGTTCAATGACTAGTTTTTGAATGAGTCATGTCATGGATGCATTAACATTATTAGTGGGATTGATTAGTTAGTGTTATATGAATAACTAATAAAACCTATATGCATGAATTGGTTTTGAATAAATATTATTACAAGTTGTGAAGAAGTAGTTACTTAATATGTTACATTGTTGGTAACATCACACTATTGGAATTGGAATGTTGGACTGTTACCCGTAGGACTGTTACCCTAAGCGTTATTGTTATATACACATTAATGAATCTTTGTATATAATTGTATGCATGACAACACTGTATGCATGAAACTAAAATTATTTTGAAATTGAATATTTTTTTTAATAATGGATATTTATGATTAGTGTCGTTGATGAGACTAAGCATAGTTAACTTAATGGAAACAAGAAAACCTCTGAAAGTAAAATATTGCAGTGAAAATTGCAATGGTAATTGATAAATTATAATGTTATAATGTGCATGATTGTGTTCCTTGGGAAATAATAATTTATAACACATGTACGTTATTCATGTTCCCTATTAATCTTGATGTCATTGGGTCCATGTTGAGGGCCAAGTATGATGTATGATGTACATAAAGTGTCTTTTAACTTTTGTATAAAGTGCATATGGTTCATTAAGTAAAATAACGTGGGAAATAATGCTAAAAGAGAAACTTAACATGTCAAACAGTTGTGAACAATCGTGAAAGGCTAGAAGGCATTGGGTTGATGGTGGTTTCCTGCCTGAAGGGGTTAATGGTGTTTGCCTGTTCAGGTTCCTTCTCCGTAGAGATAGATGATCTCAGTAAGGGAAAAGAGTTGGCCAAGATGGTGAAGAGGAAAAACCTGAGGCAACTCTATTGATTTTGGAGCCTGTTGGAGGTGGCCCAAAATTCCTCATAGACAGGATGCTGTCATAGGAATACGCATGATGCTTCCAAGAGGAATATTATACTGGATGACGAGTGGTCATTGGAAATATCGAGCTGGTTTACCAGTGGAATTTCGTACTAGACTTGGAATGGTTTTTTGTCAAATAATTGTCTAGATGTGAGAATGACTCGATTTGGTTGTGGAAACCAACTCCCATGGGTTGGGAGGAGCATTTTGTTTACCATTGTGTTTATCATAGCTGAACAAGTTAAGTTATCAATTATGTGTTATATAAAAATTAATTTTTATATGATTATGTAAATATCTTATCTAGATATTGAGAGGAAATGATCCTAGCGCTTGAAAAGGAATCACTGAATGTATAAGTTCCTTTATTTTGTTACTATTTTTTTTAATGTCTTAGTAGGGGCTAGGAAAATATGCACATGGTGCATTGATTGACCATTTGTACAATTAGAGAGATAGGTGTGCTTTGAGTACTTTTTGAAGTACTGTGTGGATGTCTTTAGTGAGAGTTAAGACAATGTGCACATGGTATAATGATTTATAATTTTTATGATTTATCATGAATAGAGGGTTGGTACTCTTTGAAGACTAGGAACAGTACTATGACTAAAATATCACTTGAAATTGCATGAATGAATGATAGTTTAAAGTATTTAATTTGATTGGAAATGGTGTGACTAATGTGATTGAATTTGTTATTCATACATTACAAGCTACTTTCTATGGAAAGTTGATGGGTTGTTCAACCATTCTCACAGAGCTTGTGTAAAAGTCATCATTACTTCAAATAGTAATTGGTAATTAATCATAAGTTGGTATAGAGATTTATCTATATTTTTATGAATTTGAATAATGGATAAGTGGTTAAAAATGGAAATGGAATATTTTTTTGAGCTATACATGCTTATGACTATGAACAAAAACATCATTGTTTCAATTAATGGCATGTAAGGAAAATAAAGTGTTTCATTGTGAAGGGGAAGGACCCCCTTTGGGTTGTTTATATTATTCTATCATGAGTATAAGTTTAAGTTTAAGTGAAAGAAGCACACTGAGGACGGTGTTCTCTTTAAGGGGGGAAGTATGTAACATCCATATTGTACAAGATCCAGTAAAATCTTAATATAATTACCACGTGAAGATATTTAAAATTTAATGAATATCAAGTTTCGATTAATTAATATTCACACTTCTCAGTCATAATAGACCTATGGTGTGTATATATATATCCATTAAGTATTCATAGAAATATTAGTTTTACTGAGATTAATGTCTTGTAACTCCATGGTTACGATGTCGTTAGCATCAAGAATCAGTTAGATGTTCAAAGAATCCTTGATCCTTCCATATTAATGACCAATGTAAAAATTGTGAAAACATTATATATTACGGTATTCGAAAAACTTAAGGGATGTTGGCGGAGGTTTCAGAAGTAGTTTCAGAGGTCTATTACACTTGTTCCATTTTCCATCTAATACTTATGGACGTCATGGGCTATCGATAGAACTTTGAAAAACCAGGGACTCGAAGATCCACATTCCTGATCTATGATCGAAAATCTGTGGTGGGTTGCTAACTTGGAGTAGCAAGAGATGTGCATAGAGCATATTTTCTTGTGGAGCTCACGGCATCGTATCTACATGCATATTTGACTGAAAATTACTTAACAAATGAGATAACATTAGGCTATAGTGATACGCATGAACTCAACTCTCAGGGGCTATAAGCGTAGAAGTTGGGTGACATATACTCCTTGTTGGCCTCAGTCTTCTCTTCACATTGGGTCAAACAAGATCTACCAATCGTAATTAAAAGTGTGTGGCCCTCAAAATCAGGGACTACTGAAAGGAATCTTGACTACATAAGGGATTGACGAGATAGCTTGTATTAAAGATATAGGTAACTATATTCTTTTTTAGAAGAATAGGTAGTTCTTGATATTCTTTGAAGTATATCATGTTGTTGTGATTTTTTACATATGTCATTCTTGTGTGGAAATATTAAGAGAATATGATATATTTATGGAAATAAATATAGCTATATATAGATATAGTTGCATGCAGTAATGAAAAAATATATAAATGATACAGAATATATGAAGTTTGATATGGAATCCATGAAATTGAATGCACGTGAACGTTGCATAAAAAAAAGATAAAGAAAATATATGTATATATAATAGATAAAAGATAACTTTATTTGTCTTTATAAAAAAGAAGGTAAAGAAAATATATGTAATAGATAAAAGATAACTTTTCTTGTCTTTATATATATATATACCAGCATCTTATGTAAGAAAAGATAAGATGCATGCTTTTTTTTAAAAGGGATTTCATACTGGTGTATGAAATGATAAGAAATCCAAGCTATTTTTTGAAAACGAATAGAGATTAAAGAGGATTAGTTCGTTAATACAATCCATAGATAGATTACCATGGTGTTGGAAAAGGTTAGTTATTTAATAAATCCATGGATAGATTACTATGGCGTTGGTAAATATTAATTGTTTAATTAATCCCTGAATAAAAGAACTATTAAGTTATATTTCTTTAGAAAAAACTATGTGATTATCTTTATGCTATCAAAACTATTAAGTTAGTTTATGTTAGTTTCTTTTGGAATAAGATCATGTATATTCATGAAATATTTGTATTAGATTTCATTGGAAATAATATACATGTGTATTTGGGAAATGATAGCATGTTTTTTTATCCTACATTGAAAAAGTTTCAATTGGAAAGAAGATGAATTACATGTAAAAAAACTAAAGTAATGTTCTAGTTTCCTTGAAATATATATATGGGTAATGTTGGTATAATATTTGGAGAATAAGACATGTATTATTATGCTTTAATCCATTACTTTTATGGAAAATAAACCATGTTTTTGCATGCCTATTATGTTATATTACCTCTAAAAGGATACATGTGTTTGCATGCTCTATTGTGTTAAGTATTTATTTTGGGGAAATTATTTTAGAAACTATATGCATTTCATGTATAGACACAACATTCATCGTGTTAATTTTAGCGCCAAAAGAAATAGCTGAAGGGCTAGTTATTTTGCTAAAATTTAAGTAACTCGAATGCACATTATGTCATTTTCCATTAAAGGAATTCCTCAACAGTTATAGTGATTTGTCTTGTACGAATGTGAGCCTGTGTGAGAAGTGGCATAATAATGTGGGGATTATTTAGACACAAATTGATAATTACTCGCTTACACTAAGGTAGAGATGTTAGAAGAAAACATGTTGTGATATTGTATTCATATCTCATGTATGCACATGAATAAGTGTTAAAGGATCGCTTAAATATTGATTATTTATAGATTTAGGCATTATCTAATCATGCTATAAAAGCTTGTTGATGACATTAATGACAGGAAATGATGGTGACTTATGAAAAAGAAATATTATTCTTAATATGGTGGCATGTAGATGATCAATGGTTCATGCAGATGAGTGCGAGCTGTATGATGGTCCATTGTAAGTACATCCATGCCACCAAGATATGAATATATGAAGATTAGTGGGTAAATGCTATCATAATTATATTAATGGCTTTAAGCTAGATATTTGTATATTTCCTTCTAAATATTTATAATAATGGTTAAGGGATGGTCTCCCTTATAAGCCATCAAGTGAGGGGTGAACACCCTCACGAGAGTTTAATAATAAAATTAAATGTTTGTTGGTTTTTCACCCTAAGGGGTTTCCAGGATATATTGGTGTTCAATGATGTGATTGATTATTGTGTCAGATTGATGATGTTGATTCCTTTCTTGTTGAGATGTCCATAATGTCAAGTATGTGATGACTACATGAATAATGAAATGAATGCAAGGTTACATTGTACAATTTTAAGATAATGTAGGGTTACAGTTTTAGCCATTTTTTGAGAAAAAACTTTCATTTTTTTTCAGTTCTTCAACTTTCTACAAACTATAACAATTTTTATGTTTAGAATTTCATTTTGCGATAAAAATAAAAGTTGTAAGAAATTTTGTTATATTTCTATTAGTTATTTTTTTGAATTTTTTTATGCACATTCGATATGTCAACTTAGCGTTTCTTTGAGTATGTGTTTCTTAACAATCAAAGGATTCATAAGAAGTCATGTTAATACGCAATGTTGCATTCTTTGAAAATTTATGTTTTTGAGAAAACAAAATGTGTTACAACAATATAGACAGAGTCTACTTCAGTTTCTTCATATTTACAAAGCCAATGGATGCATGTCATAATTACTAGAATTTTTTGAACAGGTCCAATATGAAAAAAATGCATATTTTGATTATGTTTCGCGACGCAAGAAATTTCTTAACACATAAGTTATAAACTGAAAATCTAAAAGCTACCCATTAGAGATGACGAACCAATGTAATGCCCCATAATTTTTTCAATTTTTTTTACAATGTATTTTGGGAGATACAAAATTTTGATTTCACTAAATCACAATGACCCTCAGAAATTGTTTGCACCCATTTTATTACAAAATTAATTAAAATTAGTAAATATTTATGAAATTCCATAAAATTTATATTTCCTGAAAGTAGATTCAATTTTGAAAATGCTTGTCTTGGGTCCAACAGTTAATTTAGAATGTTTCATGGAGTTTAATCAGTCCAAAGTTGTAGAAACGTATTCAGAGCTTGGATCTGCGTAACTGGTGACACGTTAGTTCGGCCGAACTTTGAAAAAAAGTTTGGCCGAACTATTTTTTGCACAAACAGGCCGTTAAGTCTCACGCCTTAATAGTTCGGTTGAACTGTTTTTCGAATTTTGACCGAATTTCTGCCTTATTTTCTGTCAGCCGGGAAATTTCGTGGAGCCCCTCCAAAAGAATATTTTGCAGCAATATAAATTGCCGCGAATTCATTCATAATTTTCGCACATTTCACACATTTTGAAAGTCTAATTTTACAAAGGTATTGGTTTGGGTTTAAATACTTTTCTTGGAGATTTGGGTTTAAGGACATTTCTTGGAGGCGGTCTAATTTTGCAAAGAATTTTTTTGGGATTAAGGACTTTTCTTGGAAGACATTTCTTGGAGGTGGTCTGATTTTGCAAAGAATTGTTTTGGGTTTAAGGAATTTTCTTGGACGTACATTCAAAGGACATTTCTTGAAGGTATGTGATACATTTTTTTGGATGTTTTTTGTTATTCATTTTTTTTTTAAAGTATAGATTTGGGCTTAATTTCAAATTCTTAGAGGCGTTCTGATTTTGCAAAGAATTGTTTTGGGTTTAAAGACTTTTTTTGGAGGACATTTCTTGGAGGTAGTCTGATTTTGCAAAGAATTATTTTGGGTTTAAGGAATTTTCTTTGACGTACATTCAAAGGATATTTCTTGGAGGTATGTAATGCATTTTTTTGGATATTTTTTCTGCTTCATTTTTTTTTGAAAGTATGGATTTGGTCTTAATTTCAAAAAGACATTTTCTGGAAGTATTTTTTAAAGTGACCCTTTTTTTTTTAAGTTGGAGGCATTTTTTGAAGTGACAATTTTTTAGAGTACATATTTTGAGTTGAAGTAAATTTTTTGAGTTCGTTTCATTTTTTAAATACATTTTTTCTCCGATTTTTTAAAGTAAGTGTTTTGGATTGGAGTAAGTATTTTTTGCAAAATTTTTAAAATGAGTTTTTTTTTTTTTTTAAAGAAATATTTTGTGATGCTTTTTCTAATTGAGTTATTGTCTAAATTTTTGAAGGAGATTTTTTGAACTTCATACTCTACTATCATGGGAAATTTAAGGAATTGTGTGAGAAAATATGATTGAAAAAGAGACCCTGAGGAACGTAGAGAAGAGACGAGACAATCTCACAAAAGAAAGGTAGAGGCACTCTCAAATATTGAAGGGGAAAATCAACCTCAACTAGAAAATGAAGCAGGTATGTAAATGTAAATATTATGATCTATTGATATATTTAAAATTTTTCTAGTGTAAAATGTGACGCTTAATTTTTATTTGATGAACTAATTTGAAAAATATTTTGCAATGTAAACAGAGAGAGATATTCCTCAAAACATTGATGATGAGATACAAAATTTTGAAAGAGAAAGTGAAAGGAATATTGAACCAATGATTGAAGATGGTGAAAATATTGAAAGAAATTCAAGTGAAGAAATTGAATCACAAGGTATGTACACACACACACACACACACACACACACACACATATTGAACACATGCATGTATTATTGAAATTATACATATATTTATTAATTTAGTTATTTATTGAATATGTAAACTTATTATGTACTATTTATTCGAATATGTACAAATGAAATCAGTGTCGATGATGAGATTTTAGAAAATGTGACACTCACACATATGGAGATAAAAAACCTGAACATTATATACGATATCGTGTTAACCACATTTTTTAAATGTATTTCATAAAGGAGAAGGTGGCAGTTCAAGCTCAAATGTTGAAAGGTCTCCTATCATTAACGAAATTAAAAGAAGCTACGACACTACTAGGTATTCGAAAATCAACCAAAGATTAAAAAAATGAAAGAAAATGTGATACAAAATATAAGTAGTGCTATAAATTCAATTAGGAGATCTAGACAGAAAAATGTCTCAATTGTACGTAGAGGAATACATATGGCAGTGGTTTCATCAAGTGCTAAAGAGAATTTTTTGGTAACATCTATGGCATGAGCATTAGGAACGTCGTGAAAAACTTCGCACAAACATCAGAAATTTCGGCTACAAATAGAAGTAAATAATGAAATCGCTTGTTGGAGAGCTATTTGTAGGCAAAAATACAAAGATAGACTTGGAGAAAATGTTAAAAAAATAATATATGAATATTGGAAGAACGATTCACGTGCTTCGCCAACTGCAAAGCATGTGATGTAAAGAAGAATAGCATGAAATCAGTACAAAGAACATGAAAAATATTTCTTGGAAACCACTCAGATAGAGTTATTCAACAAATTGAAAGAAAAGAATCGTGAAATTCATGTTTCAATCAATGCTTTTGTTCAACAAAAACCATGGTATGTAAAACCTATCATCGTACACAACACTTGTTGTCGCCATTATTATGTGGAATTTGAGTTATATTATGACACATTCCTTGATTTTGGCAGAACATTTTGGAAGGATTCACCTCCTCCTTCCACTATCCATGATTTCATATCTCAAATTCTATGTGAAAGAGAAAGCGATGAACTATTTTAAAAAAAGAAATGTGTTAGAGGTAAAAAATCCGATGATTGTGGAAATTTGACTAAATTTCAAAACAAATATCGTACTGATATAAATGATCAATCATTGTCCAACATGAAGGTGAAATGGAAGAGATATGAATATATCCATACATCGATTCAAGGTGAAAGTAGTCTTAAAAGAATTGAATTATGAAAAGATGAAATTTTTGTGATAAAATTTTTGAGAAATTTTGAGGCAAAATTTTACAAATACACCAAGCATTCCCATTGAGCTCGATGGCAAGACTTGCAATTCAAAAAATCTAGTGAATTTTTTCCACCAGGGACCATTTTGTCAGTGATTGATTTTGTAGAAAACTACACATTTGTTCCACAAAAAGAAATTCAGAGTGAATACTATCATTCTGACCAAGTCTCCATGCTCATCCATATTCTATATAGACATGCTGAACAAAACGTCGATCATATAGAAAGCACGAGTGAAAATAAATATATCATTAAAGAATATATCTTTTATATCAGTGACGATCGTACACATTGTACATATTTTGTACAACATTATTTTGGAAAAATTTATGATTCCTTGAAAATTCATGGAATAACATTCAATGAACATTGGATATGGTCAAACGGATGCGCAGGTCAATTCAAATCTACATGATCATTCTTTTGGTTGTGTTGTCTTCATAAGAAAACATGCATTAAACATTGTTGGAATTTCTTTGAGACTGCCCATGGAAAAGGAGAACATGACGATGCAGGGGAATGCATAAATTTTACACAACACACACATATCCAATATATGTTACAATGTTCATCAATAAATTTTGAGGGAGAGTGTCTCAACACTAATTCATCTTTGAGAGATGAATCTTGAATTTTTGAAGAAAAGCATCTCAAAACCAATTCATCTCTGAGAGATGAATCTTGCATCGACATTTCTCTATATAATTCTAATTCATCTTTGATAGATGAATCCTGAATTAGCATTGTCCCACGCAATAGATCAACATACATCTTATTCACATTTGTATAATGTCTTATACTAAAAATTAAATATTTGGCTAACAATATTGTTTGCTATTCCATGCAGTTCTTTTAGCCTCTTCTTCTTAACTTGGAGAACGCCATTCATATGGTTGCACAAAAGTTAAGAATTGGTGAAAACTACAATTCTATTTGATCCATACTCCATCGTTGTTCCCAAGCCTTCTATCAATCCAATATAATATGCCTCATTCTTTGTTGTTCTTCTCGGTATATTCATTTTCCTTTGGACAACTTTGCTAGTCGCAATATTGGAAAGCACATATGTAATCACTGCTTTCCATGGATTGGGATAGCAAGAAACTTCTATGCATAATTTATATTTTTCAATCATATTTAATGGTTTTCTTATCCCTGAAAAATAAAACAAATTCAATAAAAAATATATATGACATGGGAGAAATGACACAAGATCATGAGGTAAATGACATGTGCATGGTTTATCTTAAAGTTTGACTTAAAAATTTTATGGTCTAGAATTCACATCTAAAATTAATGGGAGGAAGCCTTTAGTTTGTGGGAGAAATGACACATGTACACAATTTACCTTAAAGTGGTTGTGTTTTATGGATATTAAAATGAAGAACTTCTATTTAGATCTATTCCATAGATTGACTGTAGGGGCATTTACTAGATATGTCACCTTTCATAAAATATGAGATCTAGAGGCTACCTGGCCCTTTACAGACTCTGCCTATAGAACTTATAGAAGTTAAGAAATTTACATTGACAAATTTACATCAAATTTACTAGTAGAAATTTACATTGACAACATATAGAGATTCAACTAGGGTTGTGAAAAGTACAAGTGGACAATGTATAATTCTACTTAGAAGAGTCTTTGGTTTAATGGTTAAGCAAGAAAGAGTTGTTACTTTCTCTATCTAGAATAGAAGTGGAATACATAGTAGTTACTTCTTTTTGAGTGTTTTGGATGAAATGGGCTCTACAAAATATTAAGGTAAATTTATTTTTGAGTGAGTAGAAGTGGAATAGAACTATAATCTATATATCTATTAAGTGTTTCAATAGAACTGTAATAATAATTTCAAAAATAAAATATTCTACTTCCTTCAATCACTATTTACATATCATCATAAAGTACCACTTTCTCACACAACAAGTCTTTGAGAAAATAGTGAAGATAGAATACATACCCACAAAGCCTCTTGTTAGAGAAACATTTGAATATGTGAGAAAGAAATTAGGAATAGTTCCTGTAAATTATTTTGTTAGAGAACCATTTGAACATGTGAGAAACAAATTAGGGATAGTTATTGTAAATTATTGTCACTTATTTGACTTGAAAAGAAGAGCCTATGAAATTGAGTGCAATATCTATGTGGGAGAGTACACAATATCTAAGGGGGAGAATACAATATATTTGACTTCAAAAGAAGAGCCTATGAAATTGAGTGTAATATCTATGTGGGAGAGTAAACAATATCTAAGGGGGAGAATAGATATAAGGAAGGAATAAAAAGAGTAGCAAAAAGCATATGATTGTGTCAATAATTTGAAGTAGTCAAGAAAGATAACAAAGGATCATCAAAATTGAGTGCAATATCTATATGATATCTATATGACCAAGTGTCAATAATTTGAAGTAAAGAAAGATAACAAAGGACCATCAAAATTGAGTGCAATATCTATATGATTGTGTCAATAATTTGATAATTTGAAGTAGTCAAAAAAGATAACAAAGGACCATCAAAATTGAATGAAATATCTATGTGGGGGAGTACACAATATCTAAGGGGGAGAATACAATACAAGGAAGGAATAAAAAGAGTAACAAGAAGCATATGATTGTGTCAATAATTTTAAGTAGTCAAGAAAGATAACAAAGTAGTCAAGAAAGATAAAAAAGGACCATCATCAAATTCAAATTGAAAGATCAAGTAATCTTCTTCATGAAGAAGAAACATTAACTAGGTTCATCATTTAAAGAATTCATTTTTTAACAAAAAAAATTATGAAAAAAAGAAGTACATACATGCACATATATAATTTATGTAAACATGTAAATAAATATTCTCAAATGTACATGGTAGTATTATAAATTTTCATATCTAATTAATAGATGTTGAAGATGAGTCTAGCTCATTCTTTATTGGCATTATCATAACATTCTCAAAAGCTCCTCCTGAATCTAAAAATGAATATGGAATGAATCCTAAAAATGAACATGGAATGGATCATTATACATTATTATAAAACTTGTATTTAAATGACATTTGATCTATGAATAATATGGAATAAATGAAGATGGAATGAATCATTGTACATTATTATAAATCTTGTATTTAAATGACATTTGATCTATGAATAGTATGGAATGAATCATTTTACATTATGATAAATCTTGTATTTAAATGACTCCTCCTGAATCTAAAAATGAATATGGAATGAATCATTGTACATCATTATAAATCTTGTATTTAAATGACATTTGATCTATGAATAATATGGAATGAATCATTGTACATTATGATAAATTTTGTATTTAAATGACATTTGATCTATGAATAATATGGAATGAATCATTGTACATTATTATAAATCTTGTATTTAAATGAAATTTGATCTATGAATAATATGGAATGAATCATTTTACATTATGATAAATCTTATATTTAAATGACATATGATCTGTGAATAAAAAAAAATGGGATCATCTCTTCATATATATATATATATATATATGTGTGTAAGAGGGAAATAAAAAGCAAAGGTAATTCCACCAAGCTTAAAAGAGCATGTCCTAATACATTAAATTATGTCCTAATACATTAAATTATGTTTGGTTTCTAGAAGCATTTATCATGAAGAGTCATGAGATCCACATTTCGACTATACTATTTGCAAGTTAAAGGAGCATGTCCTAATACATTATTATGTTTGGTTTCTACATTATTATGTTTGGTTTCTAGAAGCATTAATCATGAAGAGACATGAGATCCACATTTCCAAAATACTATTTGCAAGTTCACATTTCCATCATGCTATTTGCAAGTTCTATATGAAGATATGTAGTCTAATAACTAATTAGAAAGTTGTGATGTCCTAATACATTATTATGTTTGGTTTCCATCATATACTATTTACAAGTTCTATATGAAGATATGCAAGTTCTATATGAAGATATGTAGTCTAATAACTATACAGTATAGCCCATATAACATATAACGACATTTGACAGTATGGGCAAAGTGTCAAAAAACAGAGAGGACTCCCAGCAGAGTTCCACCTGTTCATCAAGGTAAGCAACATAATATCGAAAGTGAAACAGTGACATCACTGAGCATATGTGAATTTAGAACGATTTCAAATCTTTTTTCAAGGCAGAAAAAACCCTGTTTCATATATTGATAACAGTTCATATACAAAATCCTCTTGATATACCCATAACAGGTTATCAAGTATAAAAGATCAAATTCTACCTCATACATAAATACATCCGAAAAAGACAATATGTAGTCACATTACAGCAGTAGATCACTCTAGTTCAATCATTCTTCTTGTAAAACAAAGTTCCCTTCACCCTCATATGCCTAATTATGGCCGCTTAACTACAGTCTATCCACACCATGAGCGATTACAAAAAATAGTAAAGGTTGCACATTCCAGCGTTGAGGAATCGAGAGAAGGCTCAATAACGGCATAAGATTAATAGTGGTGGTAAACTTCCATGCACAAGTGGATAATCAGCTAGAGCGGATGAAATTGTTGGATCCATAGGAACAATAACAACTACAGCAACCGAATGCATATCATATTACCAGAAATTCAACATACACCTTACAGCAAAAGGTAATGAAATTTAAAGCATAATTATGGCCGTTTCACTACAGTCTATCCACACCATGAGTGATTACAAAAAATACTAAAGGTTGCACATTCCACCGTTAAGGAATTGAGAGAAGGCTCAGTAACGACATAAACTTAACAGGGGTGTTAAACTTCCATGCATAGGTGGAGAATCTTGATTTTTCAGATAATAAAATTGGTTCTATTAGAGACAAGTCATACTGATGGCCAAGAAAACTCCAGGGAAGAGGCAAGCTTCATCTTCGTTCTTGCTCCCATTAAGCCCAACCTCGGTAGAAGTGGGTAGCGGCACTGAGTGGACGGTCTATCCACCCCTAAGTGGTATTACTAGTGATTCCAGAGGAGTTGCTGATCCAATGATTTCTAGTCCTGATAGATTATTGGCTGACCAGGGCTAGCAATGAACTTATGGTGGGCACTTAATGAGAATCCATATTGGCTGTGTATGGCAAGGGGGAACCCTCTAACAATGTGACTGGGATTTATGGGCTATTGACCGACTAGCGACATCTTGGGCACAATAATAACCAAGGAGCTCAACCGGGAGAGGAACTTTAGTTGCTCTCCAACTGTCTTAGTGTGTGCCGTAACGCACTAAGAATCATCTAGAGCGGATGAAATTGATGGATCCATAGGAACAACAAGAATTTTTTCACACTGTTTATCAGCTAATCGACATTTATGGGGATGGTTTTGTTAGCCTGTTGACTGAATTTGGGTAGACCAAGGATGATCTCAAGCTACCTACTGATGACCAGCCGATGGCACACATCAAGGGAAAGACCATTGTCATTACTGAAAGACCATTATTATTCATCAAAAAACACAAAAACGGCTATACACTGAGACAACATTCCATAGCTAAAAACAGTTAATTTAACTTAGTTTGCAATCATAAAATAGAGATGAGCCAAATAAACCCAGAATTACATTTCACCTTGATCTAAACTTCCATGCATAGGTGGAGAATTAGTAACAGAAAGAATTCCTACATGGTGGTTCGCTTGACATTGCTGCAGGTAATCACCAACAGAGCGAAAGCAGCCGCAGATCAGCAGCAGCATTGCAACAATTCAACGAATAGAGCAGAAAGACCAAAATGCACGAAGAAACAGAGCAAAGAAACACAGAAAATGTGCGAAGAAACAGAGCAAAGAAACAGAGATGTGGGAAAAAAATGAACTTCGCGAACGATATATTTATAAGAAATAGTTCGGCCGAACTATTTTAAGAGTAAAAGTTCAGCTAAACTTTGTTTGCCAGTTTTCCCATCTCCAGTGAAAACTCTGTTTGCCCACGTCGTCAGTGTGCCGTCAATCTAAATGGAAAAACAAGTTCGACCGAACTTTCTCATAAAGTTCGGCCGAACTATTGTCGAAAAAAAATTCCGCTCCTGATTCTCTAAAAGCGTAACCCAACTTCACATTTCCGCCCACTACATTGTTAATGGTTAAGAAAATTACTATTTTTATACTAAGGTTACACTATGAACTGGTGAACATTCTATCTAATGATTAGTGAGGAATATTTAATAGTGATTTGGATAGTTACACGTAAGTAACTTGTATAAAAAAATTTAACTTCTTGCATTTCCATGTGAGATTATCTATGTATGTTACAAAAACCCTTTCCCAATTAAAGAATGGCATGTTGTCCATTATTTTTAAAAATTCCCATACCCCATATACTATGTATTAATGCCTTCTACTCTGTATTTAGTGTGTCACACAACTGAAAGAATATATGCCCGTGTCTATATCATTTTTCTCAAGGCCATTATTATAATATGTAATCATATAGCGTTTGGATCAAGGAAATGGTAATTACAAATATAATAAGAATGACTAGCAACATGGCTTGATAAAATGCCTCAGGGCCCTAGTCTGAAATCTAAAAAAGATAAGCTAAATTACAAGCCTAAATTAGAAGCTCTGTGGTTTCATCAAAGTAACTTTTTATATATACAATAATATAGAATAGATTATTGAGACAATGGCATTTGTAGAATAAAGAATGTATATGTTTACATGTAATTTATAATTTTATTATACTAAAAAAAAAATAGTAATAATTGAAATCAAAATATCATAATTTTTTTTATAGTAGAATTTATTTTGAATAAATGTAAAGTTATAAAGTTTATTGTTTTGTATTAAGGTTATTATATGTTATGAATTAGAATTTTATTTTTAGTGGGTAATGACTAATTATAAATTAAAAATACAAATATATATTTTGAAAATTATTTATACAAATTTAATATATAACTTTATATCAAAGTTAAAATTCTTGATAATATGACTACAAAAATTTTGACAAAATTATAATTAAAAATAATAGTAAAAGTATTTATAAAGATTTCAATGTTATAATTATCCATATTAATATTTTTAATTATTAGAAAAATAATATATTTGAATCAATGTAAGAGATATACTCCCTAATTTTTTTTTTTGTATTGAATTATAAGTCATCAAATTTTTTCAGTATCTAATCGAATTTGAATTACTAAAGAGCATGATTGAAGGGTGGTATTCTCATAAAGACTCGCGAAATCTTCCGCGACACTAATTCCAGTCTTATTAAAGCTGAAGGCTCCCCGATTGACGACATGAGACCAACTATCTGCATTTGAATAAGAACGAGTAGTGGTCCATCCATCATACCCAACTTTTTCTTTCGAGATTTTGTTTTCCTCGACAGCAAGCATGGTGATTCCAGTGGATTCCAGAAACGCTGCATCACATGAGAGGGTATTAATATTATTATTCTGGAAATAGGAAATCGGGTGGTTAATGTCATTCTTTTAATGCTCTGCTTCTTCCTGTTTTAATTCCAATTGCCCGGGACCACACAACTGTTTTTCTCCAGTGGGCACTACACTGCAGTTGATATTAGGTGTCTGGTGTCTGCGGGCGTGGCATCACTGTACGGCTATGCTCAGTGAGACGAGATACGCTTCTTCTTGATGCAGGTGTTCTGTAATTCTTTATCTCATTGTCCGTGCGGCCAGGCAAATGTCATATTATAAGGTACTCCTTTGAATTGAATCGAATGGAATACAAATAAATAATTAAATTTTAGATAGGCGTGGCCCCTCGGTGTTTACCAGCCTGCTTGACGACAGAGGTCAGCGGGGACATTTCCTTCGCTCTAACGTGTATTCAATTAGAGAGTATATTAAAGTTGTAAATTTTCTATCATAAGAGATTATATTCTAGCTTAGTCATGTGTTCATTTGAGTCTTGTTTGTGGGCATTAAGCCCCTTTTCCTTTCATATTTTGTTTGGTTTAATAGTTTAATAGCCTAGGGGTTATTATTGCTAGGTTTTTATATTATTATGAATATTTACGTAACTATTTATTATTAATACAATAATTTTTTATTTTTTATTTCCATATATATATATATATAAATATCTATATATATATATAATATTATGTTTATATATACATTGGTAAATGTGATTTAATCAACTAAATTTTATAAATTAAAACAATAATCAATAATTGAAAATAAATCATTTTCCAGAGATGTACTTTATTATTTTCGTTTTCGTTGCACTGGAAAGTTAATTATAACATTGAATGGAATAATGATTTGATGATTCCACCCTTCACTTTTCTGAAATTTAAATAAATAATTTAATAAAATTAAACCTTACCTAATCTACATTATTATTATTAAATGATAAGAAACATTTTGTAAAATAATTTGTTTATGATCCAAAATTTATGTTAACTATCACTATTCGTGCATCTATATTAGCAGTTGCCCCAAAAAGGTGCAAAGAGAGGTCGATGAGATTTTTATATCAAAAAAGTTGTACAAGAAAATATCAATTGATACTTTAAACTTAAGTTGTTTTTTGTGTATTTTTTTTTAAGTTTATAATGTGTAACTATATTAGAGTTGTTTAATGAAAACATTCTCCAATATCATTACAACCGCATGGTGGAATATTAAATATTAAATTGATTACATTATATTTTAAAGTAATCTAACTAATAGATGAGATTATACTTTAATTTACAGAAATTGAGTGTGTCTAGGGTCCATTTATGCATATTGAGTAGTTCTAATAGTTAAGAATGCATGCCTTCTTGTAAAAGGTTAAAAATTCAAATTCAAAAAGGTAGAAAATAGAGATTTAGGAATCAAATCACTAGGCAAAGACATTGAATTCATATTTAAGTATAGCTTCCTTCATAAATTAGGATCATACATTGCAATAAAAAATATGCTTTATCATAACAATATAGCAACAAGATGTGGGATTCAACTAATATAATTATCCCAACTTGCAGAAAGGCTAACTGAAATTTAATTAGAGTGTAATGGGAAAAACCCAACTTGCAAAAAGATTCATGGAGATTCAATTACAATATAATAGAAAAAAATGCCAATCTCAACTTGCAGAAAGACGTGGTAATTGAAATTCCATTCTATTGCAAAGGCCTTAGCTTGGATTGCATTTAGAGTATTTGTGAAGGCCTATGGAGGAAACATGTCCCAAACTGAACTCACTCTGCTCAATGTGAAATTGATAATTATTTAGAGCTGTCCATTTCCATCTTCCATTTTCTAGATTTTGTTTTTGGAAAGTGCTTCCTTCAAAATCCTGAAGCAACACAATTGCCATGAATACATAAGGCACCACAAGGAACTCCATTTTGCAGGTGGAATGGCCTGTGGATCATTTATCATAATCACTTTTGTTTATTTAAAATGCCAGAATAGAAGGTAACCTTCTGTAAAATCACCTAAGAATCGCTCCTGCCCTTGCGACTGATTGGTGCCTCTTGGTAAATGAATCTTGGTTGGTGGCTACCTACACCACATTGGCCATTTAAAATATTTTTTTATTTCCTGTAAGAAAATTTAAATTTTTGACATTTTAAATATCATTTCAAATTTACAGAGTTTTTTTTTTTCTTTTTTTAGAAGGCTGCAAAATAACTTGACAAGATCCTAATAGATATTACAAATGAAGTTATTTTCAACAGTACTAAACTTCACGGGTCAGAACGATTACAGTCAAAGTAGATGCATATGTATTCAATAGCACAATTACAATCATGTTGCAAAACTCGTATTTTCTGCTAAATAAAATAATTAGCATTTATTTGAAAATAACTTACCCCTTTAAATCTATTTTTTGTTTAATCGAACAATGAAATAAAATTAAAACTAATGGTTGAATTCGTACACAACAACAAGCTACGAAGGTCACAATGGGGGCTCTGAAGAAGTCGAAGATGGGGCCAGAGCACAGCCACCTCCATAGAATGTTGTAAAATCGAGCTGACTGACAAGATTCTTTGCTGGAGCATCCCCACTTACTGTTGTTGTTGTTGAATGGAAGATTTGCCCATTCTTTCTGTAAATTCCATTAATTAATTCATTAGGTAGTTACCCATTTGCCCACATAGATTAGAAAAAACAGAAAGAAACATGAATTCCCAAATAAATCAGTCAAGGCATAAAATAATGTGTGTACACTTGTCATTTGGAGAGAAGAAAGGTAGATGAAAAGGAAATTTACTATTTAGGCATTAATATTTCCTACTAAACTACTAAATAATAATTACTTCTTTCTTGCTACTATTTTTCTTTCCTACTAAATTTACTATTTCCTTCTAAAATACTCAATAGTAATTACTATTTAGTGAATTCGTTTCCAAATTTCAGTAATATTTATTCAGTAAAATCTTAAAATTAAAAAAAAAAAATCCTGCTAATGCTTTTCTTTCCTACTAAACTACTAAATAGTAATTACTATTTACTGATTTCGTTTTTAAATTTCAGTAATATTTATTCAGTAAAATCTTAAAATTTAAATTTAATAAAAGTCTAAAAAATGTTTCTACATTTGTCATTTGGAGAGAAGAAAGATAGACTAAAAAGCAAGTGTATTGATTCAAAAGAGAAAGTCTATCAGCCTAAAAATCTATAAATCTCCATCATAAAATCTCTCATAATATAATACTCACCCTACCTACCCTCCATCAACATCTAGTTTATTAATGCATTCATCAGGTGATGCTTTACCATCCAGCTTTTAAGGAAGGACTACCAACCATGTATATTTTACTTGTTTCTTTCTTTCTTTTTTTCTTCATTTATCATGCTCACAATGCATTTTTTTTTTCAAATTAATGTAGTCGAAAGGATGATTTTGGTGAAGTATAATATATTTATGATAAAATATCAATTATTTTTTTAGATTATAAATCTTGTTTTATATATATATAAATAATAGATATATTAAAATTTTTAGAATTTTAAGTTAATTATAAATAATTTTTGAATTTTAATTTAATTATCAATAATTATTTCGTAAATGATATATTTTGTTTCAACTAAAGATATTGGGTCTTTCTCATAATTGGACCACAAAATCTATGGAAACAAAACCTCCCCAGCAGACATAGTTTTGCCTAAGATTGGACCACAAGGCCTATGTAGACCAAACCTCATTTTTGATAGAAGATATATATTTAATTTCCATAAAATATTCTTAGTAGTATACACAAATCAAATGTTGAAATTTATTTCATAAATCTTTTATGAAAAGCATAATTTCTTTCTAGTATTTCTAGATAACTCAGTGAAGTTTTTATGGTCATGAGAAGAGGTTAAGAGCCACCAAGTGTGGCTCATCTAGATATATGAATTATGATCTAGGGATGAGACATAAATAAGTGAAAAATGCAAAGAGAAGAGTTGTTACGTTTGTTTGTAACTCATTTTTAGGATATATATAACTCCATGGTTATATATATATATATATATATATATATATCCTAAAAATGTTAATTCTTTTAATTAATTCTAATAATAATTTAATTAATTCTTGTCATTCTTTTACTTACGACACATCTGCACCATTAAATTGATAATTAAAAGAAAACTAATAATTAAAACGAATAATGAACATGTTCAAGAAGTAATCAAACAACTATTTAGCAGTTTCTTGATGGATTAAGAGAAAGACTTAATCCTTTCATTACGGAGGGTTTTAAATATTGTACTTAAATGCCTTTTTTACGTTAATGTTGCAAACATAGATAGACCAATGCCTATGAAGACCATTTATGAATAACATTTAAGAAAAGAAGGCAAACACACAAAAGAAGAAAATGTATGAATTACTATAAATCGTATTGAACTTTGCATAGTGTTTCAGCCATGTTAGATTCTTCTATTTGGAATAAGTTATGTTCAACATTCTCGTGAGCGTACTCTCTATATCCAGATGTTACCATATGGACCACACAGTGAATCTACAGTGATATACAATAAATTGTCAAAAATATGTATTTTTATGTTGATTACATGGTATGAGAGAATAGCCGCATGAAAGGTTCGACTGCTACAAAGACATTTTTTTGCCATAATTTGCCACATAAGGCTCTTTGCAGTTTTTAATTGCAAAGATAATTATAATCAGTGAATTTCTTTCTTTTCTAATTAATTTGAAGATTTCAATTGAAAAACATAATTATTTTGATAATCAATTCAACTTTCTGATATATCATTACAATAAAAATAAATATTTAAAATATTTTTTACTAATTAAATTTCTATTATTTACCAAATAATTATATACAATTAAATTAATATTAGTTTTCTTTTTTCAAAATAAATATTGCCTAATCAATTTTATTTTTATGTTATTTTAAACATATAAATATTCAAAATGGAAACTTAACATATATTTGTCTCCGCAAATATATTTCCCTGAACAATAAGATTTTAAAATTTTGTTAAATGGCTAGAGAGGAATCCGTCTACCCGGTTAAGAGGTTTTCCTCTGATCTGGTTTATATTTATGTTATTTTAAACATATGAATATTCGAGATGAAGAATCAACATATATCTATCTTTGCAAATATATTTTTCGTCAACAATAAGGTTTTAAAATTTTGCTAAAATAGCAAGGGAGGAATCCGTCTACCTTTTTAAGAGGTTTTCATATTATATGTTAATTTTAGAGATAATAATTAATTTTAAAAATGTTAATATTTGGTAGTCTTCTAATTATATATAATTTCTTTTTTTAATAAAATAAATGTTTTTATTAAATTATTTATTTACATAATATAATATAGATTATTTCAATAACTATTTATTTTTATATTATAATATAAATTATTTCAATAATTATTTATTTTAGTATTATAATACAAATCCTTAGATGGGTGATAATCTATAGAGAAAAGCCAGGTGAGTTGTCATTGGTTACAATTTTTATGGCTACTCTCATGTGAATTAAATTTGTTTGAATAATGGTCTCTTCTTAAAATTTTGTTTCATTATATGTTAGTTTAATAAGTTTTGCTTTGATCTAGTTTATTTTAAACATATAAATATCCAAGATGGAGCCTCAACATATATCTATCTCTGCAAATATATTTTGCTTAACAATAAGATTTTAAAATTTTGTTAAAATGGCAGGAAAGGAATCCGTCTACCTCTTTAAGACATTTCCATGCTATATGTTAATTTTAAAACTAATAATTAATTTTAAAAATGTTAATATTTAGTGGTTTTCTAATTATATAAGAAAATTTCATTTTTAATGAAATAAATGTTTTTATTAAATTATTAATATAATATAGATTATTTGAATAACTATTTATTTTTATGATGATGATGATGGTTAATGTCCACTGAAACCAACCTTTGGTATATGGAACCTAAAAGAAAAGAGCTGTTTACTTTGATTTAATATTTTATTCCTATGCTCAAAAAGCTTGGAGAGAAGCCTCCTGAGCTCACTATAATTTTGACATCTTAAAAGGCTAGGTAGGTCAGTATTGCAACAAAGATTATGAAATTGAGCTATAATGTGGTTGTATGTGAGGCACTCTAAGAGGAAGTGATTTTCATCCTCGATGTTCATATTCTCACAAAGATTGCAGATCATTTCCATCCATGGTATTTTAGAAACTGTCCAACTACCGGTTTCACTATGGAGTTCATGAGAGTTCTTTCTAATCTTGGCTATATTAATTTAATTCTTTGAGCTAGTTAAAACAGAGAGATACTTTTGATCTTCTAGGGTGGGGTTGATGACTTCCTTATAATATCTTAATTTTCTTTTAGCTGTTAGATCTTTCTCACACCACTTTAATATCCTAAAGTGAATTTTTTTTAAATGTTATTAATGTTTTGCAACGCAACATTCTCGTCAATCTCCCAATGGTTTAACCAGGCCCTGAAGTTTTTATACCAACTTTGTTTAAGCCTTAGGTGGTTTTGGCTGGAATTTAAAGCTAGCTTAAGAAGTCTATGGTCTCCTATGCTATTGAACTTGTGCTTGTACAACAAAAGCCTAGTCATAGCTAGGCTCTCGATCGAGGAAAGACCCACTTTTAGAAGGAGAATAGGATAGGGTGTATTGCTTTTAATTTTAAGGTTATACGTTATAAAATGCTTGTGGATTTGCTCAATATTTCTCTAGGATTCTCTAGAGATGCTGCAACCCCAAACCTCACATCCATATAAGATAATAGGAGTGACTAAAGTTTCAAAGAGGAACTTCTTTCTATCCAACATTACGAGGTTTGTTGTTTTACAGTTATTTTCAAGACCAAAATAGGCTTTCCACCCCCCATTAATCCTTTTCTGAATGCCATAGTTCCATTTGAGCTTGTGATGAATATCGATTCCTAGGTACTTGTAAGAAGACACTTCCTCCAAGTTACTATTGTCATACATAAAATTAGTGTAAGTGTCCTTAGATTTGATAGTCATAACTTTTGTTTTCTCAGTGTTAACAGACATACCCATAGTAAAGCAGAAATCCTTAAAAAATCTAAGTTAATTATTTCAATAATTATTTATGTTAATATTATAATATAAATTCTTAGATGAGTGAAAAATTATTGAGAAAATCCAAATGAGTTGCTAGTGGTTATAAATTTTATGGCTACTCTCATGTGAATTAAATTTCTTTGAATGGCGATCTTTTCTTAAAACTTTTCTTCATATGACTTTATTTAATGCTATATTAATATTATTATTATGTCTTATATTAATATTTCACACATAAATATTATGTCTTTTCTTAATATATATATATATTTTTTTATTTTATGAATTTTATTTTGATCATTAAAAAAAAAAAAGCGAGCATATATATCTATATATAAACTAGTCATTTTATATTCTAAAAATTATATTCTATTCGCAAAATCTTAACTATTTATATTTAAAATTTTAATTATTTATTATTTAAATAATATAAATTAAAGTAAGATTTAATTATGCATCAATTGCTAAAAAATAAAAAGGTATCTTCTCACCAATATTATAATATTTTAACAATAACTTTACTTCACCAATATCACATGATTTGAACATTATTGCCTTTATGAACTATGGAGTTGTAGGACTTCTCATCTAATGGGTTTGCAAATATAACACTATGATATCTACAACATATGGTTGTATAAATATTATTTAACATATATATGTAAAATGTAGTTGTATAACAAAATTAAATAATATTAAAAGTAAATAATTCCATTTTATTCCCAACCCTTCGTTATTTATATTTATAATTTTAATTATTTGTTACTTAAATAACTTAAATTAAAATAATATTTAATTATGCATCAACCACCCAAAAAAATAAAAAAAATAAATGAATATATTCTCACCAATATTATATATTTTAACGATAACATTACTTCACCAATATCACATGATGTGAACAATATTGCCTTTATGAACTAAACAGTTACAACTTCTCATTTTGTATGTAAGCTTGACAAATTTGCTATACACTAGGAAAAGATGGAATCTTGAGAGAGTGATTGTGTTTGTTATGTCAACAACAAATGGCGTAGAATAATTGTACTCAAACAAAATTGTGACAAATTTCATTAAGAACTTTTAATATATATATATATATATATATATATAAATTTCATTAAGGACTTTTAATATATATATATATATATATATATATATATATATATATGAGGTGGTTGGGGGTTGAAGCCCTTTTCAAAAAATAGATATATATATATTGAAAAGGGCTTGAACCCCCAACCACCTCATCCAAATGAACTCTTACATGCATATACTCTTTGTTGATATGTTTTGTAGGATGAGCTTCTATAGACAGTGACATGGCTTCATGAGGCTACTGGATATATGTCTTACATGAGCTATGTGTTGACAATGTCACTTCTCTAGGTGGTACAAGCTGAAAAATCTATGAATTCATTTGCAATGTTCTATTTTTTTTTGTAGGATGAGCTTCTTTAGGTAGCAACATGGATTCATGAGGCTACCAGAGATATGTCTTACATGAACTATGTGATTGACAATGTCACTTATCTTGGTGATACGTGGTACAAGATGAAAAATTTATGAATTCATTTGGGATGTGAAGTATGCTAGAGTTCAAGTCCTAACCTTCAAGGTGTGTAATAATGATCAATATTTATATTTATAAATTAGACATCAAAGGTTCCATTGAGCTAGTGCTACTATCTTTCCTTCTAATTTAGTTGTTCCTTTGGGCCAATGATATTGTCTTAATGATTGAATGATTTTCATTGGATTGAATTCTCATTTAAATTGTTGTGGTTCCTCATAGAAGGTAGAGTTGGGCAGAGTAATGATGTTTTACAAAAACATCAATAAAATGCATATCTTTTCAAGTTCGCATGGTTGGAGAAATAGGATTGTACAAAAAAGTTCTAGGTCGCCTCATGCTTTAGCAGAAATCAAACAACATCCAGTTTGTGACAAGTGTGGTGGACGACCATCGTGGAAGCCTTGTGGTAATGAAGAGCTTATAGTTGAAGTGAAAATAAAGCATGTTATACCAAGAAAGCATGGTGGTAATGCTCATAGAGAGGGGGATATAATTTTTTTTGATAACGATAGAGAGGGGGATCCCCAGTTTTTGGATCACGAGGGAGAGGGAGAGGGGGATCCTCAGTTGGTTTCTTGTGGTTGGTGCTAGTGAGACTTCTGTCGCCTCTTCATGGACATGGCAACACTTTGAACAAAATGTTCATTGTAGACAGACATTTGTTTCTTGAGTTGGAATCTAGAATTTTAGTGATGAGAATAATACCCATATTTATTGATGATAATATAAGTTAAAATTCTAGTAACGATGAAGATAAATAAGCAAAACAACACTCACAGAAGCGAAATGAAAAAAACGAAAAAAAGCAGTAAAAGATGACAAAAGCAAAACACAACCAAAGAGCGATGCAAACTCCACTAAATGATATTTGTTCTCCTTGAGAATGCTATAGCTCCAAGATCGAATGTAGAAATGAACTCTAGAGGCATCAATTAAACATATTTGAGTAGATTAGGGTTTATGACGTGCATGCCTAAAATCAAGGAAAAAGTGAAACATGGTAGATGTTTCTAAAAATATCAATTGTGCCACCTTCGAGAAAATAATAATGAATCCTTATTTTCTAGGGACACTTTTTAACTTTTTTCTTTTTTCGTTTTTGGTAAACTTGTCATGCACACTGGTGAGAAGGACTACACAATTATGGGGAGCTAGGAAACTCCTTGGCTTAGTGAATTACGTTGTTTCTTAGCATCAGGAATGGATTTTGTAGTTCCTGAGCTTAGTGATAGGCTTCCATCCATCACTGCAAAGTTCTCGAGCTCAAGGTTGAGTTTCCTTTCTAGATTGCACAGTTTCTATCATCAAAGTTGGCTTGCCTTCATGGATTGTGCAGTTTCTAGATGCAAGCCCAGAACTGCTCTAAGGTCAAATCAGAAGGTTAGCTTGTGACTCAAAAAGATTAGATAAGTATGAAAAAAATAAAAAACAAGAACTAATGAAAAGAACAAGTCTTGATAAAATCATGAATACTTGATGATAGTAAAATATAAGTTCTTGTGGATAGAAAGGAAGTCTCCAAAATCAAAGCATTGGAAAAATTTTAGAGGGTGGTTGTAACAGCTAAAACAAGAATATATGTGGAGCTCTATGACATTTGTTTCCGGTAAGTTAAGCTTTATATAGTTGGTTTAGTTTTGAAGGTTCAGGCATAGATGCTCTATAGGTTTCCATCCCAACTTCAACGAATAAGGTTGCTTCTGTCTTTTTGAATTTCATGAATCATTGATTGGCCCTAAAAATGTGTGGTGTTCGCTACCTCCATTTAGTAGATCGAGATCCTATGGAGGTCAACACTGTCATTTCAGAGGTGTGAAGAGAATTTTCACTTTGTGTTGTTTTAAGCAAGAATGATCTCCAGTTTCAAATGAATGCTTCACAGGGGGTGTTCCCTTGATGGAAGATGAATTTATGACCTCCATGCCCTCGTAGTTTATCTCTCCAAAAACCTAGATTTAAGGAAGTGCATGAAAAATTTGTGAAAAAGGCACAAAGTATTCCCTTGGTGGCCCTTCACATGTAGTTTTGAAGAACTTCCTTAGCATATTCAAACTGAGATTTAGTGGGGAAGTTCCCAGGAATGTCATCATCCCCAAGATCAATGGAGCTATTGTTGGAGAAAACGCGGAAGCCATCAGTGAAAGTAATATTCGAATTTATGCACTCGGTAATGATATTTTTTCCTTCCTATTTTAATTTAAGGAAGATTATAGTGTATTTTTTCGAAGTGGACCTTTGTTTCTGGGGCTAGAGGTATGTATTTGAAGAAATTTTCATTGGAATTTGATCTAGATGAAGATATCAGAAATGCTGTTTCTATTTGGGTCAATCTCCCACTTTCATGTTGGAGTGTTGCTTGTATGTGAGAAACCAGAAATGGGTTGGGGATATTTGGTTTAGGCTAAAACGAAAGGATTCGAGTTTGCATGTGTAAAAATTTACATTGAAGTATATATGCAGAAAGGTACTCCCTCAAAAACAATTCTCGCACATGGAGAATGTTCTCATTGTCAGACTCTTGACTAAGAGAAATTACCTTTAAAATGAAAATATTGTGATGAATATGGCCACTTTGCAAGGGATTACAAGAAGTCACAATATTGTAAACGAGTGGATACAACATTATGTCAAGAAGAGTAATGGAAAACTCAAAAAGAGGGAAGTAACAAAAGAAACCTGACACCAACTAAATCCCAATCCACATAAGTTAAAAAATGTAGCTTCGATCTTGGAAAACCCTTTTGCGGTATTTTAGTCTCAAGAAGAAATAACAAGGGACGAGAAGAGAGTATATCAGAAGCACCTCAAAACAATAAACAATAATATTTTCCAGAGGAGAAAGTAGTAACTCCAAAAGGGACGGAGGAGCAAATTAATGAAAAATAACTTGTGGAAGAAACATTCTCAATGGAAAAGGAGCAACCCCTTTCTTGTTTTTGATCAAGTTGACAAATTTGTAGGCAATAAAGGACATAAAATGGGAATTGTGCATATAATAAAATAATTCAATTGCATAAATGAAAAAAAACAACCAAGAAATGGGAAGTTCCAAAATAAGACAAGGAAGATACTCTAAGAAGGAAGTCAAAGAGGGAGAAGTAGAATTAAATCAAAAATTTGGAAGTCAACCTCAAATCAATAAGGTCTTCCAATCAATAAGGTCTTCCAATTTGCTCACTTCATCCCCTTGGATTAATAAATCAAAATGTAAATGCATTTGAATCTAAAGAGTTTTCTAGAGATTTTTTTGGACTAGATCTTAATAAAAAAATATTACTAAAGATGAAAATAATGTAAATTTTTTTAATCATTTCATTAAAAAAATTGATATATAATAAAACTAGATATTCAAAAGTCTAATCTAATTAATTTCTATGTATTTTGAAATATATAATCTAAATCTTTTATCGAATAAATTTCTATGTATCTTGAAAAATATAATCTAAATTATTTTATGATATTATAATTATAAATTAATAAGTAAAATCATAGTAAAGATAGAATAGTTACAAATGTTTATATTTTCATATTTTACATTAGAGGACTTACACGCTGTTATATTATTGTGAAATTAACTATAACTAAAATATTATCATAATTGTTTATATTTAATTATAATTAAGTATTATTAATATTTTTAATAAAAACAATATTTAAAATTATATAATCAATAATATATATATATATATATATATATATATATATATATATATATATATATATATATATATATATATATAAATTTAAATATATAATTCTAAAATTAAACATAATCATTTAATCACTATATTTTAGTATTTTTACTTATTAAAATAATTCATCATTATTATAAATTATGATATAATTAATTATAATATAGTATATATTATATACAATAAAGTAAACATAGTCTGCTTAATTTCTTTAATTTTCCCATATTTTGTGATAACATGCATAATCAATACACTTACACTGACAAAAATGAGAAATGAGATCACTATAAAGGTTGTTATGGAAGGTTATGGTCTGAATTATTTAGATAGAGATGTTATAAGTGATTATTTTGATTTTCTCAAAATAAAATAATTTTATGTTAGAATAAAAGTAATTTCAAATATAAAAAGTAAAAGAAATTCTAAATTATTATTATTATTAATTAGATATTGTAAATTTATTAGTGGATTTTGAGTTTCAAGTTTATGAGAACTTATGGTATTTATGTGTAATACAACTTATTTAAAGGGAGAAATTAAAGCAGTCTAGATCCAATATCTTTACTTGTGATCTACCAAGGGTTGAGAAGGATAAAATCCATTAGGATGCAAACATTTTTAAGAGTGAAAAGAAAATTGATCCGTTTCTTTTTTTGTAAGTTTAGGAGGGCCTTTCTATTTTATATTATAAAAAGAGAGAGCAGTTTCTACATATCAAAACTTGATGGCCTCAACCTGCCCGAGGCAAACCAGGTCTGTTGGCCACCTTAAAGCATTAAAAGCCATCCAGTATTGGAACAACTTTAGTCTTCTACTACCAGCTATATCTAGATTACTATCTCTAACACAGTCAAACTGTAAATAGTAGACTCTATCCACAAAATACATATAACAAAACCAAATGAAATACTGTGTCAGTCATCCGAAGATTCTATTGGAGCCGGATCATTTAAGCTTGACCCGAGCATATCCACTAGCTCGATGTTCTACAACTGACAATCTATATGGACAAGACGAACTATTCCATGTTGTTGGGATACCCAGATTTCTTGAATCTCCCTTTTAATATCCTATAGAGCAGAAGAAACCTTTGGGTCACCTAAGCGCCTTAGCCAAAACATATTTTACTGTCCAGTAAGTGTGAATGGACAGGTGAAAGAGGGATAGTCTTCCTCTAGTATTTCCAAGGTCTTTAATGAAATCCAAATACTCCTATTGGATTTCGCTTTCCTCTTTAGTGTTGCAGTCTCTTTCCCAACCGACAATCAGATTCTTAACCTGTGGAGGATTACTAAGAGAGTATGCATCAAAGAGGTTTTCCATGACCTCCTTCTTTGATTTTATTCCTCTTTTACTAGGTCCCATAGTGGACATAGTTTCCTTCTATTTCCCCTTTCCCTTGCCCTCTTGTTTAACTATTCTAACCATATTTATATGCAAGATAACACAATAGTGTATCCTCTGATAGTGTTGTAGCAGTATCTTGGTGAGTAATTGAAAAACACTTGTATATACTTTATAGAGGATTGTGTACCATAACAGAGAGTCAATAACTATTTTTTGTAGCAGGTGTTACCTCCTGACAATAAATAAAGTAAAACCCATCTACAGTCTCCCTGCCAAGGGTAGGGTGTAAGTGCATGGCAAGACAACGACACTTATAATCCGACAAGGAAAGAGAAAAGTTGACAGAATTTGACACAAAAATTATAAACACCTAGATACTATGCAAACAAGACTGTGACCCAGACAAGAAAATTCCTCAATGAACCTCCCTGCAAAGTCTATTATTCTAGTTTGAATTAGTAGAATTATACTGCAATCTTAGGTTAGGAATATTTACCCCTAGCCCCAATAAAAAACTAGCCTTATGACTGGGAAATTGAGGGTGAATAGAGAGTGAAACAGGGTAGGGTTGAGCACTAGTGGGATGATAGTCATTTTAGGCCATACAAACTAATTCATACTTCTAGAAATTCCTAGTCTGGAGCCTATCATTGTCTACCATATTCTTGGTGTAGGAAGATAGATAAAAATTAGAAATTAACAGGTTAAAATAGAAGGGTAAGCTCAGAGACCCGAGAACCAAGACCGACAGAAAATGGAAATGAACTGAGAGACGAGAAATCAATTAGAATTTTAACCCCAGGTAAAGCTATGCAGACAATGTGACCACAATTCCAGCAAAATCTATCACTGTAGAAATAATTCGAGCTATGACTGTAAAATAGAAAGCCATGCAAACCCAAAGAGAATTGTAAGCCTCCATCAAGAACATAGAAAGGTGCTACAGAATTCAAATTACACAAGAATGGAGAGAATAATTCACAGGAAAAAGTTGCATGATAGACCTTAGCATCCATTGTTCGGATATATATCACATACCAGGTGTACAACGGTCGATGTAGAGCTCTGAGCTTCTTCTTCTGTACTGCCTTTGCACCACTAGCCTGAAAATTCAACCAGGAAGCAATGCTGCTTTTCCTTACCTCAGCATTCATAAATCCTTTCACCCGACGAAATTGTTTCCCAAATTTTTTGACAATGTTAGTTGGCCACCACCAAAATCGTCAGCAGTCATAAAAGCTGGCATGGGTTTGTACTGCTTCTCCAGCTTGCTATTGGCTTTATTCTTTGGTGACCGTGTGGTGCACGTCAGTGCGTGCCACCTCATGATGTCCTTCTCCTGAATGACACCTTGATCGGGGATCTTGAGACCTCTCCATGTCTCTATCTATGATTATCTTGAGGGAGTGTAGTTCTAGATTCTGAGCCATGACTAGTCGGTTAATATCTAGATGGCCTCTCTCATGATTACATCCCCAATTTTCCAGGTAGTTGGCTTCCTCGTTCCCTGCTCTATGGACATGTGATGGGATGAGATAACCGATTTCATGGATGATGAGATTGATTTCCTTGATTAGCTGTGTCATCCTCCAAATTTGGCTTATCTTCTCCCATGTACTACCCTGTTGCAGCTTCTGTAGTACCCCAGTAACCATAGCTGAATCCCCTTCCACTATGAGCCTATGGTATTGTTTTCTAGATGCTATTTTCAAGCCTTATTTTATTGCTAATAATTCAACTTCATTGTTGGTGGAAAACCCTAGTTCCATTGCATATATTCTAGAGACTCAGCCTTGCGCATTCTAAAATATGCCACCTACTCCCGCCTGTGCTGGGTTTCCTTTAGAAGCCCCATCGTAGTTTAATTTCAGAAACCATGGATGAGGCGTTTGGAACTTTTCTTGAGGGTTTCACCTTAATGGTTTCAGTTTCCACATATTTTGAGCCAACATTTGAGGTTTTAGGATGAGCATGGTAAGGATATGAGCATCATTTGAATTTGTTTTCCAGTCTTCTTTTGTCCATTTCTCTGCTAGGATGGTCTCTTGGATGTTTTCAAGGATCACCTGCCAGATTTCTTCTTTTTGCCTACTCTCATCCCTAAATATTATTCGATTCCTTTCTTTCCAAATAGCCCATAGCAGAAATTCCATTGATAACCTCTAGGCTCTGTTATGGACTTCAAAGGAATATCCCCCTTTCCTCCAAGCTACAATAGTCTGTTTAATACTTGTATTGTCCCTGTCTATTTTTTGGAAGACCATGGAGATCATCCAGAGTGATTAAGCCAGGGCGCAGGTATTCAATAGGTGCTCAATACTTTCATCTTTTTTTCTACAAATTATGTATTTTGAAGGGCCATACATCCCTTTTTTCTGCAACTGATCCTAGGTAAGGATTTTACCCAAAGAAAGTATTCTATTTTCGGCCAATGTTTTGCTACACATATTTTTTGCCAAATTGGTATTGATATACTGTGTATATTATTAGATTTAATATAATAGCCTTCTTTGATTGTGAGCATACCTTTATTACAATATCCCCATCACAGGATGTCTTCTCCATATCTTGCCATCTATTTTTTGGTTTTCATTTCTTTTTCATAATTATTCCATTGATGAGTTTCTGGGGCATTTGGCCATTGTTCCTTAACTTTCGATTTTCTCCATTTCTCTTCCATCTCCCCACTCCAGTATTTTTCTATGAACCATATGTTTGGCTGGCTAGTGTAAAGGAAGATTTCTCCTAGGTCTAGCCGAATGAATAATTTTTCTCGTTGCTACCAGAATTCTTCCCAAAAAAGGGATGTGTTTCCTCATCTAATTTCCCAGAATATATGCTCACGTATAAGGTCTCTATTACTGGATGCTAAATTCCATATGTTGGACACTTTTGGTGTTGTGTTGACTTTGAAATTTCCTGTTATAGTAACAGGCATTTCATATTTCCTCTCTCAAATAGTTTTCCATAAGTCCGCACCTCCTTGGAGCCTTCTCCACCACAATCTAGCTCCCATCACCTAGTTCAGGACATATGGGTCCCGTAATTCTAATCCCCCTATTTTTTTGAGTTTTTGAGCTTTTCCCAGGAGAGGAGAGCTAATTTATGGTTTTGTTGAGAGACCTGCCACAATTTTTTTTAAATGTCATAACTATATTAGAGAAAATTATTTTAGGGGTAGCCAACCTAGATAATTGGTAAATAGGGATATATTGTAGGACAAATAATTGTAAGACTACCCTACTAGGAGCATTGAGAACCTTGAAGGCCCAATTCTCAAGGTGACAATGAATAGGTTTTAGGAGATCCTTCCAACTTGAAACCCCAAGGGAATTAATGCTGAGGGGAATTCCTAAATACATCATGAGAAGAGTACCTAACTTGAATCCCATTGTGCGAGACAATAATCTCTGAGAGATAAAATTAGTATTGAAAAAGTATACATTTTATTTATCATTGTTTATGACAGTGCCAGAGGCCTTCATAAAATCATTTAGAACAGATAGGATGGCCTTGGATTCTTGCAAGGTAGCTTAACAGAAGAGCATAATGTTGTGAACAAATTGCTTATGAGATAGGGTTAGATCAGGTCCCCAAAACTTCAACCCCTTCAATTGACCTCCATGAATCTTTGATTTAATGTGATGGCCAAGGCCTTCAGCTGTAATAATAAAAAGAAAAGGGGATAGGGTATCACCTTGGCGAAGTGCCCAAGTGACATTGAAGGGGTGAGAAGGAATACCATTAAGCAGGATTGGAAAGTTTGGGGAGGAAATCAGAGACATCATCCATAGAATCCATCTTCTCTGAAAGCCAAAGGTTTCAACCACTGCCTTAAGATAAGACCAACTTAAATGATCATATGCTTTAGAAAGATTAAGTTTTATCATCATACCTTTGGCTTTAAGGGTTCAAAGAGAGTGAATATATTTCCACGCCATGACTATTCCATCCAAAATTTGTCTTCCTTTCACAAAGCTAGTATGTTCCAGACAGATAAGGTTCGGGAGAATAGGTTTGAACCTATTAACCATGACAGTTGATAGAATCTTATAAATGAAATTACATAAGGCTATGGGTCTAAAACCTGTCAAGACATCCATGTTCTCCTCCTTAGGAATTAAAGAGATAAAGGTTTAATTTAGTGTTGGATAGACATGACGTGATTGTCGAGATTCCTCAACCAGTTCCCATATATCTATTCCCATAAAATCCCAAGCATCTTGAAGGAATTTTGTTGTAAAACCATCAGAGCCACGTGCTTTGTTTTTAGGAAAAATCCTCACAGCCTCTTCCACCTCTTCATAAGTGATTTCCCTGAGGAAAGCCAAGTTTTGATCTCTGCTAATAATTGTTGGTATATTTCTCGTAATGCAGTCAATAGTTGTTGTTATATTGTGATTAAGTTCAGTGAGTATATCACTGAAATGGTTCACCAACAGTGTTTCCATCTCAGTATGTTGGAGAACTCGATTTCCTGTGAGGTCCTTTAGGGAGAATATTTGATTATCCTGTCTTCTTTGGATCATTGCCTTATGAAAAAAAATTGTATTTTATCCTCTTCTTTGAGGTATTGAACACAAGATTTTTGCTTCCATACCGCTTCTTTCTTTCTGTGTTCTTCTAATTGACATAGAATATTTCCTTCTTGGAGGACTAGTTCTTTAGACATTCCATTTGAAATCATCTACTACTGCACTCGATTCATTTCTCCCTACAACCTTTCCTTCTCCTGGTGATGTTTCCAAACTCGTTTTTATTCCATTTTTTTAATCTCCTATTTTAAAATTTTCAGCCTGAGTTTAAAAGAGTGCATCATGATTCGGCCCTGGATTTGATTTGCCTGCCACCAACCTTTAGATTTTTCCAAAAAATTGGGGTCCCTTAGCCAAAAGGTTTCAAATCTAAATAAAAATTTCTTTTGGCATTCTTTCATGTCTATCTCCATGTTTATCGGCCAATGATATGACCCTAAGGTCGGAAGGATAACCGCTTCATAGAATACATCCACGCTCACAAGAGCTTCAGAGGCTATGAATGTGTCCAGTCTCATGGCCACTTTACGAGAAACCCCTCTTCTGTTATTCCAAGTAAACTTAACGATCATAGCAAGGATATCCACTAGCCTTAAGTCCGTGATTAGGTTCCTAAATAATTCCATTTTCGGTTCCTCTCTCCTTAGTCCTCCTTTATTTTCCGTCAGATTCATGATCATATTATAATCCCCTCCTAACAACTAATATTTCTCAATATGCATATTATTTAGTGTTCTTATACTATTTAGGAATGCCTCTCTTTATCCTGGAATATGAGGTCCATAGACCAAGGAAATCAGGATCTTTTCCTTCGTTCCAATTTGTCTAAAAAGACCTATAATCCAGGCATCTACCATAATCTCTGTAGGATTCCATAAAATGGCTAGCCCCCCTACACTACAGCGTGAATCTATGTCCATTACTTCATAATGAGGTTTAGAGGTTTAAAGAATATCTTCCAATTTTTGACCTGATACTTTTGTTTCTTGTATCAGCATAACTTGAGGATTTTCGAATCTTAACCTCTCTTTCAGGTGTCTTTGTTTTCCTTTGTTATTAAGACCTATTATATTCCAGGAGATCACTTTCATTGATGAACTTTGTGGAGTTGTTGGAATATCATTGTTAATGGTATTACCTTTCCTGAGTTAACTAACATTTCACCTACCATTTGGATAAAATCATGGAGGTTCTTCCTCCCTTTCTTTTTACTTCCTTTAGGTTGGGTGGTGGTTTCCTTTGAAGGAGGACTTTCCGAGAAGATTATTTTTTCTGAGATTGGGATTTGGTATTGCTCAAATTTTTCCTTATATAGCTTCTTTTGATCCTCCGGGATGAAGCAATCATCAAGATTTCTCCATTCTTACAGGAGTCTTTTTAAAACAACCTCTTCGGAAAATAAATCCTCTCTATTATGTTCTATTTCCATTGGTGATTATTTTATTCGTTGGTCTGGATCTTCTACTTCATTTGATTCCTGCGGTGCCTGTCATTTAGCCTTCTCAGTTTTCCATGGAACCATACCATGTTCTTCAACAAGACTTTCTTCTCCCTCCTTTTAAAATTCCCCTTGTTCTTGTAATATCTCATATCTATCTTGTGTACTCTTCTATCTTGAATTTTTATTCTGATTTGCTTGATGTTTATTATTCTTATTTTTATTTGTGAAATTTTTGAATCCATCATCTTTTTCAGGTGACCCTTTAGTTTCCTCAGCTAACTTTCCTTGCATCTGTTCAGGGTTATTCAATGGGCAAGTTTTATAAAGGTGGCCATATTCATCACATCTACAACAATAGAATGGGATATGTTCATAATCCAGAAGTTGATGCCATATTTTTCCTTCATATTAAAGTTCTATTGACTCCGGAAGTGGTTCAGAGATATTCATATATACACATATGCGGGTAAAAGAGGTATACCGACCTCGACGCTTAGTTCAAAAATTTTAACAAAGCTACTGAGAGAGTTTCCAATACCTTCTAAAATTTCTAGATCCCAAAAATTCATCATAAGTGTGAATAGCCTGACCCAAACTAGTGCAGCCAAGAGGTGTTCTTGGTCAAGGTTATAGCATTCTTATCATTGCCACAAAATAAACCTGCATTGTAATAAAAGTAAGGACCTCCCTCAAAGATCCATTATTTATCAAGAATATTGGTGAATATAACTGTGAAGAACCCTCTAGGACCAAATTTTAAGTTGATATGACCCTTGGATTTCCATTTTTCTTGTATCCATTTGAGTAAATATTTTTCAGTTGGCCAGATGCCTATGAATTTACATATTAATGCATGATATTTCATATAGCTCATGTACTCATCTAATTTATTTGTTGGAATAATGAATCTTGGTTTTTTCAGTGCTTGTGGCAAACACTATCCTCTTATTTTAGCTTGCCATTATGCCCTCAGTACCAGACCTGCATTCTATGTGGAGCTTCCTTGGGACCCTACTTGTTTACTGATTTTTTCCCCTGGCATAACATTTCAGTAGGAGAGGATCACTCCCCCCCTGATGCGGTGACCATTACCACCCCAGCGGCTACATAGATATGCTCCCCCTCCTTAGACTCTGCCTGACAGGTTATAGATTACCTAAACCCTAACTTTCTCCTATTCTCCGAAAATATTACGTTTTTTTTTTGTAAGTTTAGTAGGACTACATATTCATCAACATGTCCAAATACATCACGCTAGTCAAGGAAGGGAATTGAACCTCTGATGAGTGCCTTAACAACCCGTCTCATCACCATTTAACCAAAACCCACGAAGTGAGATTTTATCCATTTAGAGTTTAATATAGTTAAGAATTCTCAAAAATAACTTATTCTTAGATTGAAAATATAAATGTATTTAAAAACAAATTATTTTTAGTGAATTTTAAAAATAGATTAATATAATTTTAAAAATTATAAATTTCTTTACAAATTTAAACAAAATTATTTACAAATTTAAATAAATTATTAAATGTGTTGAATTTTATTATATTAATGAATATGCATAATTTGTTTTAAATAAATAAAATTTCAACCAATTTACTAGCAACCTCAATCAAAATATTTGAGTGCTCTCTACACCGCTAAATGAGCTATCTAGCTAAAATAGATGTGTTCTACATCACTACATGCATTAGCGTAGCTAAAATAGATGTGTGCCACATCACTAAATGAGCTACCTAGATAAAACAGATGTGTTCCACATCACTAAATGCGTTAGCCTAGGTGCCACATCAATGAATGCATTAGCTAGTTCAAAAAGGTTTGATCGAAATCACAAAGCATTTGATGAAGATCAGAAGCAGCGACAGTATTGAAATTGTACATATTGTCATTCACCAGAAGTGTTCGGCCATTAAAGTCTACGTCTGCCAGTTGACTTCTTCTTCCTCCTCGTGGTATCGTGCAAAATGAATTTGCGTTTGTTTCTTGATAGGAATTTAATAAGCAATCTTCTCAATCGGTGACCCCTCCCAGGATCTGAGGCAACTGATACCTCTTCTGACTGCTTTATATATCACTATATTTCGAGACGCCCGGGGCTATTGATAGAACTCTGAAAAACCAGGGACTCAAAGGTCCACATCCCTGATTTGTGATCGAAAATTTATGGTGGGTTACTAACTTGGAGTATCACGAAATGTGCGCAAAGCAGATTTTGTTCTTGGAGCTCACAGGATCGTATCTGTAGGCAAGGGGGCTATATTTCACTGAAAATGAATTGACAGTTGAGATAACTTTAGGGTATAGTGATATCGTATCTGTAGGCAAGGGGATTATATTTGACTAAAAATGACTTGACAGCTGAGATAACCTTAGGCTATAGTGATACACATGCTATAAGCGTAGAAGCTCGGTGACATATACTCTTTTTTGGCTTCAGTCTCCTCTTCACACTAGGTCAAGCAAGAGCTATCTATCCTAATTAAAAGTGTGCGGGAATCTTGAATATAGAAGGGATTGACTAGATACATTTTATTGAAGAGATAAGTAACTATATTCTTTTTTAGAAGAATAGGTAGTTCTTGAGATTTTTTGAAGTATATCATGCTATTGTGATTTGTTACCTATGTCATTCTTGTATGGAAATATTAAGAGAATATGATATATTTATGGAAAGAAATATAGCTATATATAGATATATTTGCATGTAGTAATGAAAATATATATAAATGATACGGAATCTATGAAGTTGAATGCACTTGAACATTGCATAAAAAGAAAATAAAGAAAATATATGTATATGTAATAGATAAAACATAACTTTGTTTGCCTTTATAAAAAAAAAGATAAAGAAAATATATGTAATAGATAAAAGATAAATTTTCTTCTCTTTATATATATATATATATATATATATATATATATATATATATATATATATACCCATCTTATGTAAGCAAAGATAAGATGCATGCTTTTTTTAAAAGGGATTTCATACTGATGTATGAAATGATAAGAAATCCAAGTTATTTCTTGAAAGTGAATACAGATTAAAGAGGGTAATTAGTGAATATATTTCATGGTGTTGGTAAGGATTAGTTAGTTAATAAAATCCATGGATATATTACCATGGTATTGGCAAATATTAGTTATTTAATAAATCTATGGATAGATTACTATGGTGTTGGTAAAGAATAGTTATTTAATTAATCCCTAAATATATTTCATGGTGTTGGTTAGGATTAGTTAGTTAATAAAATCCATGGATATATTACCATGGTGTTGACAAAGATTAGTTATTTAATAAATCCATGGATAGATTACTATGGTGTTGGTAAAGAATAGTTATTTAATTAATCCCTAAATAGAAGAACTATTCAGTTATATTTCTCTAGAAAAAACTATGTGAATATCTTTATGCTATCAAAACTATTAAGTTAGTTTATGTTAGTTTCTTTTGGAATAAGATCATGTATATTCATGCAATATTTGTATTAGATTTCATTGGAAAGAATATATATTTGTATGTGGGAAATGATAGCATGTTTTGTTATCCTACATTGGAAAAGGTTCCTTTGGAAAGAAAATGAATTACATGTACAGAAACTAAAGTAATGTTTTGGTCTCCTTGAAATATATATATGGGTAATGTTGGTGTAATATTTGGAAAATAATACATGTATTATTATGCTTTATTCCATTAGTTTTATGGAAAATAAACCATGTTTTTGCATGCCTATTATGTTATATTTCCTCTAAAAGGAAACATGTGTTTGCATGCTCTATTGTGTTAATTATTTCTTTTGGGGAAATTATTTTAGAAACTATATGCATTTCATGCATAGGCACAACATTCATCATGTTAGTTTTAGCACTAAAATAAATAGCTTAAGGGCTAGTTCTTTGTTAAAGTTCAAGTAACTCGAATGCACATTGTGCCATTTGCCATTAAGGGAATTCCTCAACAGTTATAGTGATTTTCCTTGTACGAATGTGAGCATGTGCGAGAAGTGTCATAATAGTGTGGGGATTATTTAGAAATGAATTGATAATTACTTACTTACACTAAGGTAGAGATGTTAGAAGAAATCATGTTGTGATATTGTATTCACATCTCATGTATGCATATGAATAACTGTTAATGGATCACTTAAAGATTGATTATTTATTGATTGAGGCCTTATCTAATCATGATATAAAATCTTGTTGATGACATCAATGATAGGAAATTATGGTGACTTATGAAAAGGAAATATTATGCTTAATATGGTGGCAGGTAAATGATTAATTGTTCATGCAGATGAGTGCAAGCTGCAGAATGGTCCAATGTATGATTGTCCATTGTAGGTACATCCATGCCACCAAGATATGAAGATATGAATATTATTGGGTAAATTCTATCATAATTATATTAATGCTTTTAAACTAGATATTTGTATATTTACTTGTAAATATTTATAAAAATGGTTAAGCGATAGTCTCTGTTATAAGCCATTGAGTGAGGGGTGAACAAGCGTTTAATAATAAAATTAAACATTTGTTTATTTTCACCCCACGGGGTTTCCAGGGTATATTTGTGTTAAATTATGTGATTGATTATTGTTTTAGATTGATGATGTTGATTCCTTTCTTGTTGAGATGTTCATAATGTCAAGTATGTGATGACTACATGAATAATGAAATGAATGCAAGGTTGCATTATACAATTTTATGTTAGTGTAGTACAATAGTAGTTTTTAATGGTTAAGCAAGTTATTATTCTTATACTAAGGTTACACTATGGACTGGTGAACATTCTATGTAATAATTAGTAAGGAATTTTTAATAGTGATCTGGATAGTTACATGTGGGTAACTTGTATAAAAAAATTTAACTCGCATTTCCATGTGATGTTATCGGTGTATGTTACAAGTGGTATCAGAGCTAATGGTTGCAGTACTGGCGCCTTTGGGATTTGTTAAGTGAAAAGAAATTGAGGTATGCTACCAATGGGAATTATTTAATGTATGATTCTAGCAATCAACATATTGAGTGATATATGATTCTAGCAATCTACATATTGATTGATATATGAAGTAGTCTACTTAATTTTGACATGAGATGTGTGATTCATATTTATAACTACATTGAAGAGTAATAAGTAATAAATGTTGCTGCAAAACGGTTTTCATAACATTGAAATCTTGTTGAGGATAAAAGACAACAAAACTTTTGTTGTACTTATGAAAAACCTGAGTACTCACTAGTGAAAGTAAGAAGGCAATAAAACCTTTGTTGTACTTATGAACAACCTAAGTACTCACTAGTGAAAGTGAGAGTTGTCTATTAACATTTGGGTATATGACATACTACTCATACATTTAATGAACATAACTAAAGTTACCATGCACTACTTGAAAAAGATGAATGTGTATAGTGATGATGTGTGAAACTAATGCATGAATGAAAAATATGGGAAAATTCCTTGAAGAGGATGATAGAGTCTTTTAAAATGAAATTGAATGAAGCCTTTTAGATGTTAAAAATACACAATGAGTCGAGTAGTGAGACTTGTTGTTGAATGACTAGTTTTTGAATGAGTCATGTCATGGATGCATTAATATTATTAGTGGGATTGATTAGTTAGTGTTATATGACTAACTAATAAAACCTTTATGCATGAATTGGTTTTGATTAAATATTATTACAAGTTGTGAAGAAGTAGTTACTTAATGTGTTATACCGTTGGTAATAGTACACTATTGGAATTGGAATGTTGGATTGTTACCCTAAACATTACTGTTATATACAGATTAATGAATATTTGTATATAATTGTATGCATGAAACTAAAATTATTTTGAAATTGAATATTTTTTTTGAACAATGCATATTTATGATTAGTGTCATTGATGAGACTAAGCATGGTTAGCTTAATGGCAACAAGAAAGCCTCCGAAATTAAAATGTTGCTGTGAAAATTGCAATGGTAATTGATAAAGTACCATGTTATAATGTGCATTATTGTGTTATTTGGGAAATAATAATATACAAAAAATGTATGTTATTCATGTTCCCTATTAATCTACATATCATTGGATCCATGTTGAGGGCCAAGTATGATGTATGATGTACATAAAGTTTCTTTTGACTTATGTATTAAGTGCATATGGTTCATTAAGTGAAATAATGTGGGAAATAATGCTAAAAGAGAAATTTAACATTCCAAACAGTTGTGAACAATTGTGAAAGGCTAAAAGGCCTTGGGTTGATGGTGGTTTCCTACCCGAAGGGGTTAATGGCGCTTGCCTACTCGGATTTCCTCTCCCTAGAGATAGATGATCTCAGTAAGGGAAAAGAGTTGGCCAAGATGGTGAAGAGGGAAAACCTGAGGCAACTCTATTGATATTGGAGCTTGTTGGATGTGGTCAAAAATTCCTCATAGATGGGATGCTGTCAGAGGAATATGCATGATGTTACCAAGAGGAATCTTATACAGGACCATGAGTGGTCATTAGAATTCTTGAGCTGGTTTACCTATGGAATTCCATACTGGACCTGGAATGGTTTTTTGTCAAATAATTGTCTGGATGTGAAAATGACTTGATTTGGCTGTGGAAACCAACTCCCATGGGTTGGGAGAAGAATTTTGTTTACCATTGTTGTTCTCATAGGCTAAAAAGCTAAGTAATCAGTTATGTGTTATATTAAAAGTAATTTTTATATGATTATGTAAATATCTTATGTAGATATTGAGAGGAAAGGATCCTAGCGCTTGAAAAGGAATCACTAAATGTATAAGTTCGTTTATTTTGTTACTATTTTTTTTAATGTCTTAGCAAGGGCTAGGACAATATACACATGGTGCATCGATTGACCATTTGTACGATTAGAGGGGTAGCTGCTCTTTGAGTAATTTTTGAAGTACTGTGTGGATGTCTTTAGCGAGAGCTAAGACAATGTGCACGTGGTGTAATGATTTATATTTTTTATGATTTATCATAAATAGAGGGTTGGTGCTCTCTAAAGACTAGGAAGAGTACTGTGACTAAAATATCACTTGAAATTGCATGAATGAATGATAGTTTAAAGTATTTAATTTGATTGGAAATGGTGTGACTAATGTGATTGAATTTGTTATTCATACATTACAGGCTACTTTCCTTGGAGATTTGATGGGTTGTTCAACCATTCTCGTAGAGCTTGTGTAAAATTCATCATTACTTCGAATAGTAATTGGTAAGTAATCGTAAGTTGGAATAGAGATTTATCTATATTTTTATGAATTTCAATAATGGATAAGTGGTTAAAAATGGAAATGGAATATCTTTTTGAGCTATACATGCTTATGACTATGAATAAAAAAAGTATTGTTTCAATTAATGGCATTTAAGGAAAATAAAGTGTTTCATTGTGAAGGGGAAGGACCCCCTTTGGGTTGTTTATATTATTCTATCATGAGTATAAGTTTAAGTTTTAGTGAAAGAAGCACACTGAGGACGGTGTTCTCTTTAAGGGGGGGAGTATGTAACATTAATATTGTACAAGCTCTAGTAAAATCTTAATATAATTACCACGTGAAGATATTTAAAATTTAATGAATGTATTCATAGAAATATTGGTTTTACTGAGGTTAATGTCTTGTAACTCCATGGTTACGATGTCTTTAGCATCAATAATCAGTTAGAAATTCAAAAAATTCTTGATCCTTCCATATTAATGACCAATGTAAAAATTGCGAAAACATTATATATTATGGATTCGAAAAAATGAAGAGATGTTGGCAGAGGTTTCGGAAGTATTTTAAGAGGTATATTACACTTGTTCCCTTTTCCATCTAATACTTATGGACGTCATGCTCTATTGATAGAACTCTGAAAAACCAAGGACTCAAAGGTCCACATCCCTGATCTGTGATCTAAAATCTTTGGTGGGTTACTAACCTGGAGTAGCACGAGATGTGCGTAGAGCGTATTTTTTTATGGAGCTCACTAGATCGTATCTATAGGCAAGGGGGTTATATTTGACTGAAAATGACTTAACAACTGAGATAACCTTAGGCTATAGTGATACGCATGAACTCAAGTCTCAGGGGCTATAAGCATAGAAGCTAGGTGACATATACTCCTTTTTGGCCTAAGTCTCCTCTTCACACTGGGTCAAGCAAGAGCTACTAGCCGTAATTAAAAGTGTGCGGCCCTCGAAATAAGGGACTACTGAAAGGAATCTTGACTACATAAGGGATTGACGAGATACATTTTATTAAAGAGATAGGTAACTATATTCTTTTTAGAAGAATAGGTAGTTCTTGAGATTCTTTGAAGTATATCATGTTGTTGTGATTAGTTACATATGTCATTCTTGTATGGAAATGTTAAGAGAATATGATATATTTATGGAAATAAATATAGTTATATATAGATATAGTTCATGCAATAATAAAAATAGATATAAATGATACAGAATCCATGAAGTTTGATATGAAATCCATGAAATTGAATGCACGTGAACGTTGCATAAAAAAAAGATAAAGAAAAAATATGTATATATAATAGATGAAAGATAACTTTATTTGTCTTTATAAAAAAGAAGATAAAGAAAATCTATGTAATAGATAAAAGATAATTTTTTTTGTCTATATATATATATATATACACACACACATGCATCTTATGTAAGCAAAGATAAGATGCATGCTTTTTAAAAAAAAGGATTTCATACTGGTGTATGAAATGATAAGAAATCCAAATTATTTCTTGAAAACGAATAGAGATTAAAGATGATTAGTTAGTTAATACAATCCATGGATAGATTACCATGGTGTTGGAAAAGATTAGTTATTTAATAAATCCATGGATAGATTACTATGGTGTTGGTAAAGATTAGTTATTTAATTAATCCCTGAATAGAAGAATTATTAAGTTATATTTCTTTAGAAAAAAGTATGTGATTATCTTTATGCTATCAAAACTATTAAGTTAGTTTATGTTAGTTTCTTTTGGAATAAGATCAGGTATATTCATGAAATATTTGTATTAGATTTCATTGGAAAGAATATACATTTGTATTTGGGAAATAATAGCATGTTTTGTTATCCTACATTGGAAAAGGTTCCTTTGGAAAAAAGATAAATTACATGTACAAAAAATAAAGTAATGTTTTGGTTTCCTTGAAATACATATATGGGTAATGTTGGTATAATATTTAGAGAATAAGACATGTATTATTATGCTTTATTCCATTAGTTTTATGGAAAATAAACCATGTTTTTGCATGCCTATTATGTTATATTACCTCTAAAAGGAAACATGTGTTTGCATGCTCTATTGTGTTAAGTATTTCTTTTGGGGAAAATATTTTAGAAACTATATGCATTTCATGCATAGACACAACATTCATCATGTTAGTTTTAGCACCAAAAGCAATAGCTGAAGGGCTAGTTCTTTTGTTAAAATTTAAGTAACTCGAATGCACATTGTGTCATTTTCCATTAAAGGAATTCCGCAACAGTTATAGTGATTTTTCCTGTACGAATGTGAGCGTGTGCGAGAAGTGTCATAATAATGTGGGAATTATTTAGACATGAATTGATAATTACTCGCTTACAAAAATGTAGAGATGTTAGAAGAAAGCATGTTTTGATATTTTATTCATATCTCATGTATGCACATGAATAAGTGTTAAAGGGTCTCTTAAAGATTGATTAGTTATTGATTGAGGCATTATCTAATCATGCTATAAAAGCTTGTTGATGACATCAATGACAGGAAACGATGGTGACTTATGAAAAAAAAATATTATTCTTAATATGGTGGCATGTAGATGATTAATGCTTCATGTAGATAAGTGCAAGCTGCAGGATGGTCCAATGTACGATGGTCCATTGTAGGTACATCCATGCCACCAAGATATGAATATATCAAGATTAGTGGGTAAATGCTTTCATAATTATATTAATGGCTTTAAGCTAGATATTTGTATATTTCTTTATAAAGATTTATAATAATGGTTAAGCGATGGTCTCGCTTATAAGCCATTAAGTGAGGGGTGAACACCCTCACTAGTGTTTAATAATAAAACTAAATGTTTGATGGTTTTTCACCCTAAGGGGTTTCCACGATACATTGGTGTTCAATGATGTAATTGATTATTGTGTCAGATTGATGATGTTGATTCCTTTCTTGTTGAGATGTTGATAATGTCAAGTATGTGATGACTGCATGAATAATGAAATGGATGCAAGGTTACATTGTACAATTTTATGATAATGTACTACATTGTTAATGGTTAACCAACTTACTATTCTTATATTAAGGTTACACTATGGACTGGTGAACATTCTATCTAATGATTAGTAAGGAAAATTTAATAGTGATTTGGATAGTTACACATTAGTAATTGTATAAAAAAATTTAACTCCTTATATTTCCATGTGAGATTATTGGTGTATGTTACAGAAACCCTTTCCTGATTAAGAAATGACATGTTGTCCATAACCAATATACTCTATATTAGGCTTATGGATTGAGGAACTAGTAATTACAAATATAACAAAAATGACCAGCGACATGGCCCAATAAAATACTTATATTTAGCCAAATTAGAAACTCTGTGATTTCATCAAAGTATTCTTAATTTTACATATTCCATATTTTTCAAATTTTACTTAAAGTTGTTTGAATATATTTTTTTTTTAATGTAACAAGAAATTCATTAGAAGGGCTTTAATGAAATATTTTAAAAATCAACAATTTTTTATATATACAATAATATAGAATAAGTTATTGAGACAATGGCGTTTGTAGAATAAAGAATAGAATGTATATGTTTATATGTAATTTATAATTTTATTATATTAAAAAAAAAAAATTTGAAATAAAATATGATAATTTTTATTATAGTAAAATTTATTTTGAATAAATGTAAAGTTATAAGGTTTATTATTTTGTATTAAGGTTATTATATGTTATGAATTGGATTTCTATTTCTTGTGAGTAATGACTAATTATAAATTAAGAATACAAATATATATTTTGAAAATTATTTATACAAATTTTAATATATAATTTTATGGTAAAGTTAAAATTCTTGATAATATGAATATAAAAATTTTGACAAAAATTTCTATTTTAAATATAAAACTACATGCTTTAGTTCAATATATAGTTTTATTTGTAATAGCTATAATTAAAAATAATGATAAAGATGTTTATGGAAATTTCAATATTATAATTATCCATGTTAATATTTTTAAATATTAGAAAAATAATATACTTAAATCAATGTAAAAGATATGCTTTCCAATTTTTTCTGTATTGAATTTTAAATCATCAAAATTTTCCATATCTAATCGAATTCGAATTACTAAAGAGCATGATTGAAAGGTAGTATTCTCATAAAGACTCGCGAAATCTTCCGCGACACTAATTCCAGTTTTATTAACGCTGAAGGCTCCCCGATTGACGACATGAGACCAACTATCTGAATTTGAATAAGAATGAGTAGTGGTCCATCCATCATACCCAACTTTTTCTTTCGAGCTTTTGTTTTCCGAGGAAAGCATTCCAGTGGATTCCAGAAATGCTGCATCACATGAGAGAGTATTAATATTATTATTCTGGAAATAGGAAATCGGGTGGTTAATTTCATTCTTTTGATGTTCTGATTCTTCCTGTTTTATTTCAAATAGCCCGGGACCACGGAACTGTTTTTCTCCAGTGGGCACTACACTGCAGTTGATATTAGGTGTCTGCTGTCTGCGGGCGTGGCATCACTGTACGGCTGTGCAGGTGTTACAGTAATTCTTTATCTCATTGTCCGTGCGGCCAGGCAAATGTCATATTATAAGGTACTCCTATGAATTGAATCGAATCGAATAGAAATAAATAATTAAATTTTAGATAGGCGTGGCCCGTGGGTGTTTACCAGCCTGCTTGGCGACAGAGGTCAGCGAGGACATTTCCTTCGCTCTAAAGTGTATTCAATTCAAGAGTATATTAAAGTTGTAAATTTTCTATCGTTAGAGATTATATTCTAGCTTAGTCACCTGTTCATTTGAGTCTTATTTGTGAGCATTAAGCCCTTTTTTCCTTTCATATTTTGTTTGGTTTAATAGTTTAATAGCCTAGGGATTATTGTTGCTGGATTTTTATATTATTATAAATATCTATGTAACTATTTATTATTAGTACAGTACTTTTTCATTCTATATATATAATCAACTAAATTTTATAAATTAAAAAAAAAAAAAAAAATCATTTTCAAGAAATGTACTTTATTTTTGTTATCGTTGTAAGAGAAAGTTAATTATAACATTGAATGGAATAACGATTTGATGATTCCACCGTCCACTTTTCTGCAATTTAAATAAATAATTTAATAAAATTAAACCTTAGTTAATCTACATTATTCTTATTAAATGATAAGAAACATTTTGTAAAATAATTTGCCTACCATGCATAATTTACGTTAGCTATCACTATTTGTACATCTATACTAGCAGTTGCCTCAAAAAGGTATAAAGAGAGGCTGATAAGATTTTTAAATCAAAAAAGTTGTACAAGAAAATAGCAATTGATACTTTAAACTTAAGTTTTTTTGTGTACTTTTTTTTAAAGTTTATAATATGTAACTATATTAAAGTTGTTTAACAAAAACATTCTCCTATGTCATTACAACCACATGATGGAATATTAAATACTAAATTGATTACATTATATTTTAAAGTAATCTAACTAATAGATGAGATGATATTTTAATGTACAAAAATTGAGTGTGTCAAGAATCCATTTATGCATATTGAGTAGCTCTAATAGTTAAGAATGCATGCCTTCTTGTAAAAGGTTAAAAGTTCAAATTCAAAAAGGTAGAAAATAGACATCTAGGAATCAAATCACTAGGCAAAGACATTGAATTCATATTTAAGTATAGCTTCCTTCATAAATCCGAATCATACATTGCAATAAAAAATAAGCTTTATCATAACAATATAGCAACAAGATGTGGGATTCAACTAATATAATTATCCCAACTTCTAGAGAGACTAACTGAAATTTAATTAGAGTGTAATGGGAAAAAACCCAACTTGTTGAAAGATTCGTGGAAATTCAATTACAATATAATAGAAAAAATCCCAATCCCATCTTGTAGAAAGACACGGTAATTGGAATTCCATTCTATTGCAAAAGCCTTAGCTTGGATTGCATTTAGAGTATTTTTTAAGGCCTTAGGCTTGTCCATTTACATCTTCCATTTTCTGGAATTTTTTTTTTTTGGAAAGTGCTTCCTTCACAATCTAGAAGCAACACAATTGCCATGAATACATAAGGCACCACAAAGAACCCCATTTTGTAGGTGGAATGGCCTATGGATCATTTATCATAATCACTTTTGTTTATTTAAGATGCCAGAACAAAGTGTAACCTTCTGTAAAATCACCCAAGAATTGCTCCTGCCCTAGCCACTGATAGGTCCCTCTCGTGAAATGAATCTTGGTTGGTAGCCACCTCCACCACATTGACCATTTAAAATTTTTTATTTCCGGTAAGAAAATTTAAATTTTTGACATTTTAAATATCACTTCATAACCGTACAAATTTACTGAGTTTTTTTTTTTTTTTCAAAGGCTGCAAAATAACTTGACAAGATCCCGATAAATATTACAATGATTATAGTCAAACTTCACGAGTCACAATGGTTATAGTCAAAGTAGATGCATATGCATTCAAAAGCACAATTACATTCATGTTGCAAAACTCCTATTTTCTGCATTTATTTGAAAATAACTTGTCCCTTTAAATCTTTTTTTTTTAATCGAATAATGAAAGAAATTTAAAATGAATGGTAGAATTCGTACACAACAATAGGCTGTGAAGGTCGCAATGGGGGCTGTGAATAAGCCTGAGATGGGGCCAAGCCGGAGACAGGGCCAGAGCACAGCGACTTCCATATAATGATGTAAAATCGAGTTGCCTAACAAGATTCTTTGCTAGAGCATCCCCCACTTGCTGTTGCTATTGTTGAACGAGAGATTCACCCAATTGCTACAGAACCATCACTCTTGCTGTAAATGCCATTAATTCATTCATTAGGTAGTTTCCCATTTTCCCACATAGATTAGAAAAAACAAAAAAAAAAACATGAATACCCAAAGAAATCAATCAAGGCATAAAAAATGTGTGCACACTTGTCATTTGGAGAGAAGAAAGGTAGATGAAAAGGAAATTTACGATTTAGCAACATTGGAATGAAGAAAGGTAGATGAAAAGGAAATTTACTATTTAGCAGCAAATTTCTCTTTCCTATTACTATTTTTCTTTCCTACTAAATTTACTATTTCATTCTAAACTACTAAATAGTAATTACTATTGAGTGAATTCATTTCTAAATTTCAGTAATATTTATTCAGTAAAATCTTAAAAATAAAATAAAATCATGCTAATGTTTTTCTTTTCTACTAAATTTATTATTTCCTACTAAACTAAATTTCAGTAATATTTATTCAGTAAAATCTTAAAATTTAAATTTAATAAAAGTCCAAGAAATATGTACACATTTGTCATTTGGAAAAAATAAAGATAAACAAAAAAGCAAATGTATTGATTCAAAAGAAAAAACCTATCGGCTTAAAAATCCATGAAATCTTGAAATCTCTCATAATATAATGCTCACCCTACCTCCCCTCAATAGACATCGAGTTTATTAATACATTCATCAGGTGATGCTTTACTTACTGATATGTCACTTAAAACAATGTGATATCGACAATCACACAACACCAACCATCTAGCTTTTAAGGAAGGACTACCAACCATGTATATTTTACTTATTTCTTGTTTTTTTTTTTTCTTCTTCTTCATTTATCAGGCTCACAATGCATTTTTATTTTTATTTTTTCAAATTAATGTAGTCTAAAGGATGATTTTGGTAAAGCATAATATATTTATGATAAAATATCAATTATTTTTTAGATTAAAAATTTTGTTTTATATATATATATTAACATTTTTTAGAATTTTAATTTAATTATAAATAAATTTAGAATTTTAATTGAATTATTAATAATTATTTGATAAATGATATATTTTTTTAAACTAAAGAAATTGGGTCTTTCTCATAATTGGACCACAAAATCTATGGAAACAAAATCTCCCCAACATACATAGCGTTGCCTAGGATTGGACCACAAGACCGATATAAACCAAACTTCATTTTTTATAGAAGATATATATTTAATTTCCATAAAATATTCTTAGTAGTATACAGAAATCAAACGTTGAAATTTATTTCATAAATCTTCTATGAAAAGCGTAATTTGGTTCTAGCATTTCTAGATAACTTAGTGAAAATTTTATGGTCATCAAAAGAGGTTAAGAACCACCAAGTATGGCTCATCCAGATATACGAAATATGATCTAGAGATAAGACATAAATAAGTGAAAAATGCAAAGAGAAGAGTTGTTAGGTTTGTTGGTAACTCATTTTTAGGATATATATAACTCCATGGTTTTATATATATATATATATATATATATATATATATATATATATATATCCTAAAAATGTTAATTCTTTTAATCATTAATAATAATAATTTAGTTAATTCTTGTCATTAAGGTTTTCTTTTTTGAAAATAATTTTTTTTTTTTTTAACTATTTCTCTCATTATCACTATGTACACATCTACACCATTAAATTAATAATTAATAATTAAAAAAAAAAAAACCTAATAATTAAAACACGTAATGGACATGTTCAAGAAGTAATCAAACAACTATTTCTTGTTCAACGGTTTTTTGATTGATTAAGAGAAAGACTTAATCCTTTTATTACGCAGGGTTTTAAATATTATACTAAATGCCTTTTTTTACGTTAATGTTGCAAACATAAATAGACCAATGCCTATGAAGACCATTTATGAATAACATTTACAGAAAAGAAGGCAAACACACCAAAGAAGAAAATGTATAAATTACTAGAAATCGTATTGAACTTTGCATAGTGTTTCAGCCATGTTAGATTCTTCTATTTGTAATAAGTTATGTTCAACATTCTCATGAGCGTACTTTCTATATCCATGTGTTACCATATGGACCACACGGCGAATCTACAGTGATATACAATAAATTGTCAGAAATACGTATTTTTATGTTGATTACATGGGATGAGAGAATCGCCGCATGAAAGGTTCGACTGCTAGAAAGATATTTTTTTGCCATAATTTGCCACATAAAGCTCTTTGCAGTTTTTAATTGCAAAGATAATTATAATTAGTGAATTTCTTTATTCTATAATTAATTTGAAGATCTAATTGAAAAACATAATTATTTTGATAATCAAATCAACTTTCTGATATATCATTATAATAAAAATAAATATTTAAAATATTTTTTAATAATTAAATTTTTATTATTTACCAAATAATTATATACAATTAAATTAGTATTAATTTTCTTTTTTCAAAATAAATATTGCCTTATCAATTTTATTCTTATGTTATTTTAAACATATAAACATTCAAAATGGAAACTCAACATATATTTATCTCCGCAAATATATTTCCCTGAACAATAAGATTTTAAAATTTTGTTAAATGGCTAGAGAGGAATCCGTCTACCCGGTTAAGAGGTTTTGCTCTGATCTGGTTTATATTTATGTTATTTTAAACATATAAATATTCTGGTTTATATTTATGTTATTTTAAACATATAAATATTCAAGATGAAGACTCAACATATATCTATCATTGCAAATATATTTTTCCTCAACAAAAATGTTTTAAAATTTTGCTAAAATAGCAAGGGAGGAATCCCTCTACCTTTTTAAGAGGTTTTCATATTATATGTTAATTTTAAAAATAATAATTAATTTAAAAAATGTTAATATTGGGTAGTATTCTAATTATATATAATTTTTTTTAAATAAAATATATGTTTTTATTAAATTATTTATTTATATAATATAATATAGATTATTTGAATAACTATTTATTTTTATATTATAATATAAATTATTTCAATAATTATTTATTTTAGTATTATAATATAAATCCTTAGATGGGTGATAATCTATAGAGATAAGCCAGGTGAGTTTCCATTGGTTACAAATTTTATGGCTACTCTCATGTGAACTAAATTTGTTTGAATACTGGTCTCTTCTTAAAATTTAATAAGTTTTTCTCTGATCTAGTTTATGTTTATGTTATTTTAAACATATAAATATTCAAGATGGAGCCTCAACAAATATCTATCAGTGCAAATATATTTTGCTTAACAATAAGATTTTAAAATTTAGAAGTGAAAGGAATCTGTCTACCACTTTAAGAAGTTTCCATGTTATATGTTAATTTTAAAAATGTTAATATTTAGTGGTTTTCTAATTATATATGAAAATTTCATTTTTAATGAAATAAATGTTTTTATTAAATTATTTATATAATATAATATAGATTATTTGAATTATTATTTATTTTTATGATGATAATGATGGTTAACCTCTACTGAGATCAATCTTTAGAGAAAAGAGTTATTTACTTTGATTTAATATTTTATTCCTATACTCAAAAATCTTGGAGAGAAGCTTCCTGAGCTCACTAATTTTGACATCTTAAAAGGCTAGGAAGGTCAGTATTGCAACAAAGATTATGAAATTGAGCTATAATGTGGTTGTACACGAGGCACTCTAAGAGGAAGTGATTTTCATCCTCGATGTTCATATTCTCACAAAGATGGCAGATCCTTTCCATCCATGGTGTTTTAGAAACTGTCCAATGACCTGTTTCACAATGGAGCTCATGAGAGTTTGTTCTAATCCTGGCTATGTTAATTTAATTCTTTGAGATAGTTCAAACAGAGAGATACTTTTGATCTTCTAGGTTGGGGTTGATGACCTCCTTATAATATCTTAATTTTCTTTTAGTTGCTAGATCTTTCTCACACCACTTTTTTTCATTGAACTTAGAAGTGACAATTTTTTAAATGTTATTAATGTTTTGCAACGCAACATTCTCATCAATCTCCCAATGGTTTAACCAGGCCTTGGTGTCTTTATACCAACCTCGTTTAAGCCTTAGGTGGTTTTGGTAGGAATTTAAAGCTAGCTTAGGAAGTCTATGGTCTCCTATGCTATTGAGCTTGTGCTTATACAACAGAAGCTTAGTCATAGATAGGCTCTCGATCGAGAAAAGACCCACTTCTATAAGGAGAATAGGATAGGGTGTATTTCTTTTAATTTTAAGATTATACGTTATAAAATGCTTGTGGATTTGCTCAATCTTTCTCCAGGATTCTCTAGAGATGCTGCAACCCCAAACCTCACATCCATATAAGATAGCAGGAGTGACTAAAGTTTCAAAGAGGAACTTCTTTCTATCCCACATTACGAGTTTTGTCATTTTACAATTATTTTCAAGACCAAAATAAGCTTTCCACCCCCCATTAATCCTTTTCTGAATGCTATAGTTCCATTTGAGCTTGTGATGAATATCAATTCCTAGGTACTTGTAAGAAGACACTTCCTCCAAGTTACTATTGTCATACATAAAATTAGCATAAGTGTCCTTGGATTTGATAATCATAATTTATTTTTTCTCAGTGTTAATAGACATATCCATAGTAAAACAAAAATCCTTAAAAAGTCTAAGTTAATTATTTTAATAATTATTTATGTTAATATTATAACATAAATTCTTAGATGAGTGACAATTTATTGAGAAAATCCACATGAGTTGCTAGTGGTTATAAATTTTATGGCTACTCTCATGTGAATTAAATTTCTTTGAATGACGATCTTTTCTTATGACTTATTAAATTTATTTATGCTAGTCATTTAAATATTATTAGTTAATGCTATATTAATATTATTATTCTGTCTTATATTAATATTTCACACATAAATATTATGTCTTTCCTTAATATATCTTTTTTGTTTTATTTAATGAATTTTATTTTGATTATAAAATAAAATAAAGCATATATATCTATATATAAACTAGTCATTTTATATTCTAAAAATTATATTCTATTCGCAAACTCTTAACTGTTTATATTCAAAATTTTAATTATTTATTATTTAAATAATATAAATTAAAATAAGATTTAATTATGCATCAATTGTTCAAAAAAATAAAAAAAAATAAAAAAAAAAGTATATTCTCACCAATATTACAATATTTTAGCAATAACTTCACTTCACCAATATCACATGATTTGAACATTATTGCCTTTATGAACTATGGAGTTGTAGGACTTCTCATCTAATGGGTTTGCAAGTATAACACTATGATATCTACAACATATGGTTGTATAAATATTATTTAACATATATATGTAAAATGTAGTTGTATAACAAAATTAAATAATATTAAAAGTAAATAATTCCATTTTATTCCCAACCTTTAATTATTTATAATTATAATTATAATTATTTGTTATTTAAATAACTTAAATTATAATAAGATTTAATTATGCATCAACCACCCAAAAAAATAAAATAAATAAATAAGTATATTCTTACCAATATTATATATTTTAACAATAACATTACTTTGCCAATATCGCATGATGTGAACAATATTGCCTCTATGAACTAAACAGTTACAACTTCTCATTTTGTATGTAAGCTTGACAAATTTGCTATACGCCAGGAAAAGATGGAATCTTGAGAGAGTGATTGTGTTTGTTAAGTCAACAACAAATGGTGTAGAATAATTGTACTCAAACAAAATTGTGACGAATATATATATATATATATATATATATATATATATATATATATATATATATATATATATATATATATATATATATATATATAGTGAAAAGGGCTTAAACCCCCAACCACCTCATCCAAATGAACTCTTAGATGCATATACTCTTTGTTGATCTGTTTTGTAGGATGAGCTTCTTTAGGTAGCAACATGGATTCATGAGGCTACTGGAGATATGTCCCACATGAACTATGTGATTGACAATGTCACTTCTCTTGGTGATACATGGTACAAGATGAAAAATTTATGAATTCATTTGGGATGTGAAGTATGTTAGAGTTCAAGTCCTAACCTTCAAGGTGTGTAATAATAATCAATCTTTATATTTATAAATTAGACATCAAAGGTTCCATTGAGCTAGTGCCACTATCTTTCCTTCTAATTTAGTTGTTTCTTTGGGCCAATGATATTGTCTTAATGATTGATTGATTTTCATTGGATTGAATTCTCATTAAATTGTTGTAGTTCCTCATAGAAGGTAGAGGTGGGAAAAGTAATGATGTTTTACAAAAACATCAATAAAATGCATATATTTTCATGTCCACATGGTTGGAGAAATAGGATTGTACAAAAAAGTTCCAGGTGGCCTCATGTTTTAGCAGAAATCAAACAACATCTAGATTGTGACAAGTGTGGTGGACGACCACCGAGGAAGCCTTGTGGTAATGAAGAGCTTACAGTTGAAGTGAAAAGAAAACATGTTATACCAAGAACGCATGGCAGTAATGCTCATAGAGAGGGGGATCCAAAGTTTTTTGATAATGACAGAGAGGGGGATCCCAAGTTTGTGGATCACGAGGGAGAGGGAGAGGGGGATCCTCAGTTGGTTTCTTGTGGTTGGTGCTAGCGAGACCTCTATTGCCTCTTCGTGGACACAACAACACTTTAAATAAAATGTTCATTGTATATGGACATCTGTTTCATGACTTGGAATTTGGAATTTTAGTGATGATAGTAATACCCATATTTATTAATGATAATATAAGTTAAAACGCCAGTAACCATGAAGAGAAATAAGCAAAACAACACTCATAGAAGCGAAACGAAAAAAAATGAAAAAAAGTAGTAAAAGACAACAAAAGCAAAACACACCCAAAGAGCGACACAAACTCCACTAAATGATATTCTTTCTCCTTGAGGATGCTATAGCTCCAAGATCGAATGCAGAAATGAACTCTAGAGGCATCAGTTAAACATATTTGAGCATATTAGGGTTTATGACGTGCATGCCTAAAATCAAGGAAAAAGTGAAACATAGTATATGTTTCCAAAAATATCAATTGTGCCACCTTCGAGAAAATAATAATGAATCCTTATTTTCTAGGGACGCTTTTTCACTTTTTTCTTTTTTCGTTTTTGGTAAACTTGTCTTGCACACTAGTGAGAAGGATTGCACAATTCTGGGGAGCTGGGAAACTCCTCGGCTTAGTGAATTACATTGTTTCTGAGCACCAGGAATGGATTTTCTAGTTTCTGAGCTTAGTGATAGGATTCCATCCATCACTGTGGAGTTCTCAAGCTCAAGGTTGAGTTGCCTTTCTGGATTGCGCAGTTTCCATCATCGAAGTTGGCTTGCCTTCATGGATTATGCAGTTTCTGGATGCAAGCCCAGAACTTCTATAAGGTGAAGTCAGAAGGTTAGCTTCTGACTCAAAAAGATCAGATAAGTATGAAAAAAATAGAAAACAAGAACTAATGAAAATAATAAGTCTTGATAAAATCATGAATACTTGATGATAGTAAAATATAAGTTCTTGTGGATAGAAAGGAAGTCTCCAAAATCAAATTATTGGAAAAATTTTAGAGGGTGGTTGTAACAGCTAAAACAAGAATATATGTGGAGCTCTACGAATTTTTTTTTCGAGAAGTTAAGGTTTATATAGTTGGTTTAGTTTTGAAGGTTCGGGCATAGATGCTCTGTAGGTTTCCATCCCAACTTCAACGAATAAGGTTTCTTTTTTCTTTTTGAATTTCATGAATCATTGATTGGCCTTGATAATGTGTGGTATTCACTGCCTCCATTTAGTAGATCGAGATCCTATGGAAGTCGACACTGTCATTTCAGAGGTGTGAAGAGACTTTTCACTTTGTGTTGTTTTAAGCAAGCATGATCTCCAGTTTGAAATGAATGCTTCATAGGGGGTGTTCCCTTGATGAAATATGAATTTATGACCTTCATGCCCTCGTAGCTTATCTCTCCAAAAACCTAGATTTAAGGAAGTGCATGAAAAATTTGTGAAAAAGGCACAGACTATTCCCTTGGTGGCCCTTCACATGTAGTTTCAAAGAACTTCCTTGGCATATTTAGACTGAGATTTAGTGGGGAAGTTCACAGGAATGTCACCATCCCCAAGATCCATGGAGCTATTATTGGAGAAAACATGGAAGCCATCAGTGAAAGTAATATTAAAATATATGCATTCGGTAATGATATTTTTTCTTTCCTATTTTAATTTAAGGAAGATTAAAGTGTATTTTTTCGAAGTGGACCTTTGTTTATGGAGCTAGAGGTATGTATTTGAAGAATTTTTCATTGGAATTTGATCTAGATGAAGATATCCAAAATGTAGTTTCTGTTTGGGTCAAGCTCCCACTTTCATGTTGGAGTTTTTCTTGTATGTGAGAAACTAGAAATTGTAACCACCGTTTTAGTGGAAACTTAGACTTTTTTTTTATTAATTAAGATTAGTTGGGACTGCTGTGTCATTTCAATAAGAATATTTGAACAAAAATCAATTTTTATTTTTTTAAAGATTTACTGTGAAATTGGTTTTATAAGTAAAGTGGATGGTAAAAAGTAAATCAAGATCTGGTGTTAGTTAGAAAAACAGTTTCCACAGTTATCCAGAAAAAATCTGGAATAAATAAAGAATTCCAAGGAGAGTTTGGGGTTGGATCTGTGCAAAAAGGAACTCTGTTATTTTGGAAGGAAAATAAATTCTAGAACAGACAAATCTCTGGGTTGGAGACTTGGACCGGATAATCCCGTGATCTCCCCAGGACTGTTGTTTTTCACTGGAGTTGGAGAGTTTGGACCGGACTGTCTCGAGAACCTCCTCCAGGATTTCTGTACTAACAACGACCCATACTTGAGCTCGGGGGAGAGCTGTAGGACGTAATCGCCCAGCTCGTGGAAGGGAGGCATAAACTACATCACTTGGATTCGAGTCAGATGAGTAGATTACAGTAGTTGCTATTAATAGAAAAGAATAATCGTTTGTTTTCGTTGTGTTAGACTAAGTGGCTTATACTCTTTTCTTGTGTCTGACAGAAAACAAACTATTGTGTATTTGGTAGTATCTATTCCTTTTATTCCAGTTGATATTTTTCTATATTTAGAAAAGTAGGTTGAAAAGGTTCTGTGTCTATAATAGTTAGCTGAATAATGTAACAGATTTTATATGAGACCTGTCTAGTATAGAACTGTAATTGTAGCAGTAGGAAGAAGCATTTTTTCTTTTTATTTAAAAACCAATTAAAGTACTGTAAAGGTAAGGCATCACCCACATTATCAAAAGAAAATGAGGGAGACCGTTAACCCGTAGTGCCTGCAGAACAGGCTTCTGGGTTGGTCGTCTCTCTCTATGATAGCATGGACTGATAGGTGGTCCGGTCACATTCAGGAAGTCTTTTAGAACTTTGGAATAGGAACAGAAAAGTAAGCCAACAAGAATTTATCATTTCCAAAGCAGACAATCAAGATAGTTGTACAACTTAACCAGAAAAAGAACCCTGAAGTAATGAAGAGCAAATATGTATACACGAGTAAACAAATCTCGACCAAAGGGGCGGGAACCCTTGTAAATACAGAATTCAATAGAAACATCGCAACATGCACGGTGGCTGCCATAAGAAGAACAAACTATAACCTCTTGTAGCCTACAGTCGTAACCAATAGCAGAAAAAATTTCCGGATTTACGCTTACACAAAAACATAGAATCACAAATATGAAAATTGAACAGTATACTGTAAACAGAATGCAAACATATATTCTTTTCTTTTACTCACAATCCATAAAATAATTTATCACCAAAAATCATTAATGCCCATGTCAAGGGTAATCATCAGAGCAAGCCTGAAAAGAGTCTGTCTAGTACCCAGATACCATCACAGGGTAAAATACATAAATTACTGAATGGGAGTAAACCCTCAACAAAATCCTAATTTAGAGTTTTATAGAGCCGTAAAACCCTGGCTGAGTTTTACTGGAAATAACATAATCAGAATGCTGCCATAGAATAGCTCCGGACTTAAACTAAGACAAAAAAGAAGAGAGACTCTATTTTAGCGCCATTAGCCAAGGAAATTTTGGAGAGGAGGTTTGGATTCGAACTCCTATAGCAAGTAATCAAGTACCTATGGAATGGATAACGTTTAGCCTTGTTAAGCAGAACCGTAAAAAACCCTTGAAGCAGTAAGACGAGAAGAAGGGTACCTGACAGTCAAATAGCATGAATGTTAGTGAACCATACCCTTCTGTGACTGATGCAAGAAAGGAAACAGGGAAAGTAACCGATGCAAATTATCAAACATAGCTATACCTTTGCAAACTCCGATAGGTTGACTGTGGCTGTAAGGAGAACGCTTGACACTGGCCAGCCGAGCCGGAGGAAACCATTTGATATAGAAACATAATGAGTACGCCAAACCACAGATAAAAAGACAAGAGAAAGAATAGTATCAGTTTAATCAGACCGGGGCCTCCAGAATTCGTATAAAATGGACTCACGCAAGAGTTCAGGACTGCGAAATGAAATCAAAACAATACCTGGTGGCCGAAGTAGTTATCACGCCCAAGAACACCATATCCCGTCGGTGCAGAGCTAAAATGGAGCAGGAAACCCTAAGGACAACGAGTTTTGCCTCCAGACGCACCGGCGAGGCGTAACAATGAACTGAGGATTCAGTTACCAACTGGGTAGAAATTATCCAACCCTAAAGAATCCTCACCGTAGGATTAAGATCTTAATCAAGGGCCAGATTTCGCCGGTGACAGATAGATGGGATAGGGTCGATAACCTCGGGGTTAACCAATGGAATAACCATTGCTCGTTAAAAATTTCTCATAAGTTTAAGAATTACATATATGTAGAAGCCACCAGAAATTAACAAATTTCAATGCCGTGACATGTGACATTTAATAAACATTTGTACAACCATTCAATTAAACCAAGGCCATAATCTAACTTTGATATAGTCGGACCATAGAGCTGGCAGAGTATCACCATAAATGAATTTACTTGCATCATAACTTAGCCATAAATGTTAACAGTGCTATAATTATATAGGACAGATGTCTTATCTCTGCTGGTGGGTAATGCGAACTGCTTGAGGATTGAGGATAGTAATGGTTAGATTGGCATAAAATAGTTTTTTTTTATTGGTGTAAATTTGTTTTAATCTGTGTATGTTACAAGTGGTATCAGAGCGTGTTACAACGCTGGGACCCTATTGGGCCAACTGACGTTACAATTGTATGTATGTCTTGCACAGTTAGATAAATAGATGGAACGACAAACAAGACAGACACCTTTACGACAACATCAGCAGTCTAATAGACTGATTGAAGAACAACAACAGCAGACTCGCATTTTGTTGCACACAGTGCAACAGTTACAGGAAGAAATGGAGAGAGTACGAAGGGAAAATGCTAGGATGATGCAGGATAAAGAGAGGATCTTAAAAAGCCTTTCCGATAAACAAAATCAAAGGATTGAGAAGCCCAGTGCTGGCAGAGAATTCCAAGAAGGGAACGAGCAGCAAACAGATGAACAAAATTTAAGCCAAAAAGAAAAAAGTGTGTCACAGCAGAGTCATCCAAACAAAAATTTTAATGAGGCTGAATCTGAGAATGAAAACGAATGGAAGACAAGAAAAAAGCAAAAGGTGGAGTTGCACGGAGAATTCAGAAAGATAAAGCCACCTAAGTTCGATGGCGAAAAAGAGGAAGTAGCAGAGGCATGGTTGATTAATATGAACAAATACTTTCAGGTGTATGATTATGACAGTGGTCTTAAAGCACAACTAGCCATTTACCAGCTAAAAGACAAAGCCACCTTATGGTGGGAAGAACTGAAGAACGTGCGGGGAATAGAGGATCAAGATGTGACATGGGAAAAGTTTCAATAGTACTTTAAGGACAAGTACTTGAATGAGCGTTTTATGATGAAAAGGCTCGAGAATTCCATGAATTAAGGCTAGGACAACTAACCATGGACGAGTTCATCACCAAGTTTACATCATTACTGCGCTACGTACCGTATTTAAGAGAGGAGAAAGCCAAAGTTCAAATATTTATGAGCAGTTTACCTGTTCATATGAAAGAGCGTATCGAGTTTGAAAATCCTAAGATAATGGATGAGGCTATTAGAAAGGCAAGGCTGTGTTATCAGCAAGCGAAGAACAAGATAGACCAAGGAAAAGGGTGGCAAACAAGGAAAGATAACAGAAACAATGCTGGATCCAAAAAAGGCAAAGCTAGTAATTTCAGAAGTATCGCCAGAACCTCAATCAATAAGCAATTCGATGGGAATCATCAGCGGATTAGATGGCCTGGGGAAGACAAAACGGTGGAAGCTTCAAGTAAACCTGAGCAGCCACAAAACCAGAGGCCACCTCTGCAGTGTTGGGGCTGCGTGGCAGCGCACTATTATCGAGATTTCTCACAGCGGGGAAAAACCAAGGCAGTAAATAATTTACAAGAAGCCTCTACTGTGGGGGATGTTGCTCGAAGTATACCTAGAATTAACGCAGCATTGGAGGACCGGCAAGCCGATTTTCAGCCTACCATGATAGAACTGGAAGGTAAATTGTTATCCCAAACTGCTTCTGTTTTGGTAGATCCAGGGGCCAGTTTAAGTTATATAAGCCCTAAATTAGTAGAAATTTGTAAATTGCCAAGTCAGAAATTTAAAAAGACATGGTTGGTCCAGTTAGCTACAGGGGCTAAAAGAAGAGTTGGTGCCAAAATACCAGACTTTGCATTGCAAATCGGTGGACAACAGTTAGTAGCGGACTTAAATATTCTGCCTTTGGGATCCTATGATGTACTGTTGGGTATGGATTGGTTGGAGAAGCATTGGACTCTTATAGACTGTAAGGAGAAGATATTTTATTACAGAGATCATAATGGTATTCGCCAAGAGATTCAAGGCGTAAGAAAGCCTGTACATCTACGCCCAATTACAGCTTCCCAAATGGGGAGATGTATAAGAAAGGGATGCCAACTGTACGCTATACAAGTTGGACTATCTGAGTCTAAGAATAAAGCTGCTGCATTAGAAAATATACCAGTAGTATAGGAATTTAAGGATGTATTTCCTGAAGAGGTACCAGGATTACCACCAAAAAGGGAAGTTGATTTTACAATAGAATTACTGCCAGGAGCATCACCAATCTCGCGAACCCCCTACCATATGAGTGTGCCAGAATTGACCGAGCTGAAAATGCAGCTTCAGGAATTATTGGATAAGGGATACATACGACCCAGTGTGTCACCCTGGGGAGCACCTGTATTGTTCGTTAGGAAGAAGGATGGAACCATGCGCATGTGCATGGATTATCGACAGCTAAATAAGCTGCCTATTAAGAACAGGTATCCCCTACCCCGTATTGATGACCTGTTTGACCAGGTAAGGGGAGCTACTATGTTCTCAAAGATTAATTTGCGGTCTGGTTATCATCAGATCATAATTAAGGATGAAGATATTCACAAAACTGCTTTTCGCACAAGGTACGGCCACTATGAATTCATGGTATTACCTTTTGGGTTAACTAATGCACCAGCCACTTTTATGAGACTAATGCATAGTGTATTTCACCCTTACTTGGACAACTTCGTGCTAATCTTCATTGATGACATATTGATTTATTCTAAAAATGCGGAAGAACACAGGGAGCATTTGTGAATGGTACTGAAAATGTTGAGGAAGCACCAGCTGTATGAAAAATTCAGTAAATGCGACTTCTTCAAAGAAGAAATATAGTATCTTGGACACGTAATATCTAAAAATGGAATAGCAGTAGACCTGTAGAAAATCAAGACTATAATGGAATGGAAGGTGCCACAGAATGTGGCATATATACGATATTTTATTGGTCTCACTGGCTATTACCAGCGATTTATAAAGGGGTTTTCAAAGATAGCATTTCCCATTACTTCTTTACAAAGAAAAGGGAATATTTTTAGATGGACAAAAGAATGTCAGGATAGTTTTGAAAAGTTGAAGCAGTTATTGACAACAGCACCTGTGTTAAGTGTAGCAGACCCGGATAAGGAATTTGAGGTTTGTACAGATGCATGCAAGGAAGGAGTTGGAGCTGTATTATCACAGGAGGGAAAGGTAATAGCATATGAATCCCGCAAGCTAAAAGATCATGAGCAGCGGTATTCAGCTTACGATTTACAGCTGACCGTAGTTGTGCACGCTCTCCGAGTATGGACACACTATTTACTTGGAAAGAGGTTTGTATTAAAGACTCGTCATAGTAGTCTAACTAGCTATTTTAAAAAAGCTGATTTAAACTCCCGACAAGCAAGATGGAATGCTTTCCTGATCGAGTTTGATATAGATCTGCAACATGTAAAAGGTAAGGAGAACAGGGTTGCGGATGCGTTGAGCAGAAAACTGCATGGCGTTTATGAGTTATATGTTAATCAAATTGAGACCAGATTTCTAGATCAAATCAGAACGGAAGCGGACAAGGATCCTGAATATAAATATTTGTGGCAGCAAACACAAGAATCTGAAGGCCAAGGTGGACATGGAGATTATGAGATTAACCAGGATGGGTTGCTGGTTTTCAAGAAGAGGATAGTTATCCCAAACCGAGTGGAATTAAAAACTATGATACTAGATGAATATCATAGAAGCAATTATGCGGGACACCCAGGATATCAAAAGATGCTGACAGCTATCCGAAAGGACTACTGTTGGCCAGGCATGAGAAAGGATATAGCAAGCTATCTGAATAAGTGTTTAGAGTGCCAGCAAGTGAAGGTGGAGCATAGGCATCCTGCTAGATTAATGCAGCCCATACCTATTCCTGAATGGAAATGGGAGGTAATCTCATTAGACTTTATTACTGGACTACCAAAAACAAAACGAGGTAATGACTCCATAATGGTAGTTGTAGACCGACTAAGTAAATCGGCACATTTCATACCTGTCCAATCCACTTATAAAATAGTGCAGATAGCAGACTTATTTATGCGTGAGATCTTCAGGCTACATGGCATTCCTAATATTGTTATCTCAGACAGAGATGTAAAGTTCACATCAACTTTTTGGAAGGCCCTGTTTACAGGCTTAGGAACGCAAGTACATTTTAGTACTGCATACCATCCACAAACGGACGGTCAAACCGAACGAGTAAACCAGATACTGGAAGACATGCTAAGGATGTATGTCATGCAGCAACCCGTTAAATGGGAGGAGTATCTACACTTGATAGAATTTTCTTACAACAATGGTTATCAAGAATCCTTAAGGATGAGTCCGTTTGAGGCATTATATGGGCGGCAGTGCAGAACCCCCATTAATTGGAACAGTCCCGAGACTAAACTAATGTTGGGACCAGATATGCTAGCGGAAATGGAAGCGGAAGTAAAGAAAATTCGACAGAATTTGAAGGCAGCACAAGACAGGCAAAAAGTGTACGCGGACAAAAGGAGATCATACCGTGAATATGAAATTGGAGATCACGTATATGTCAGGATTAAACCAAAGAAGAGCACATTAAGATGGGCGTCTTGTGCAAAACTAGCACCTCGGTTCTGCGGTCCTTTCCAAATATTGGAAAGAGTAGGACTGGTGGCGTATCGCTTAGCACTTCCTAGCCACATTTGGGTGCATAATGTCTTTCATGTATCGTTATTGAAACAATACGTTCATGATCCTAGACACATAATCCATTGGAAAAACATTCAGGTAGTGAATAAGCATAATGGTTAAAATAATAATGTGATGTTAAAGATTTATATAAGTAACATAAGTCTATTGTGTGCAGGTAGAACCAGACGGAGAATTTTTGGTCGAGCCTCACAGTATAATAGACCGGAGGGAAATCATGCTCCGGAAACGAGCCATCGCCCAGGTTAAAGTGCAATGGAAGCACTTTGGACCTGAGGAGGCCACCTGGGAAGACGAGAATTTCGTTCGTGAAGCTTATCCAGAGCTTTTCTCTGAATGAAAATAAGAACACCGGGGACGGTGTTCTCTCCCAGAGGGGGGAAACTGTAACCACCGTTTTAGTGGAAATGAATGGTTAGACTTTTTTTTATTAATTAAGATTAGTTGGGACTGCTGTGTCATTTCAATAAGAATATTTGAACAAAAATCAATTTTTATTTTTTTAAAGATTTGCTGTGAAATTTGTTTCATAAGTAAAGTGGATGGTAAAAAGTAAATCAAGATCTGGTGTTAGTTAGAAAAACAGTTTCCATAGTTATCCAGAAAAACTCTGGAATAAATAAAGAATTCAAAGGAGATTTTGGGGTTGGATCTGTGCAAAAAGGAACTCTATTATTCTGGAAGGAAAATAAATTCCAGAACAGACAAATCTTTGGGTTGGAGACTTGGATCGGATAGTCCTGTGATCTCCCCAGGACTGCTGTTTTTCACTGGAGTCGGAGAGTTTGGACCAGACTGTCCCGAGAACCTCCTCCAGGATTTCTGTACTAACGACGAGCCAGACTTGAGCTCGGGGGAGAGCTGCAGGACGTAATCGCCAAACTCGTGGAAGGGAGGCATAAACTGCATCACTCGGATTCGAGTCAGATGAGTAGATTACAGTAGTTGCTATTAACAGAAAAGAATAATCGTTTGTTTTCGTTGTGTTAGACTAAGTGGCTTATACTCTTTTCCTGTGTCTGACAGAAAGCAAACTATTGTGTATTTGGTAGTAGCTATTCCTTTTATTCCAATTGATATTTTTCTATATTTAGAAAAGCAGGTTAAAAAGGTTCTGTGTCTATAATAGTTAGCTGAATAACGTAAAAAATTTTATATGAGACCTGTCCAGTATAGAAATGTAATTGTAGCAGTAGGAAGAAGCATTTTTTCTTTTTATTTAAAAACCAATTAAAGTACTGTAAAGGTAAGGCATCACCCACATTATCAAAAGAAAATGAGGGAGACCGTTAACCCGTAGTGCCTGCAGAACAGGCTTCTGGGTTGGTCGTCTCTCTCTATGATAGCACAGACTGATAGGTGGTCCGGTCACATTCAGGAAGTCTTTTAGAACTTTGGAATAGAACAAAAAAGTAAGCCAGCAAGAATTTATCATTTCCAGAGCAGACAATCAAGATAGCTGTACAACTTAACCAGAAAAAGAACCCTGAAGTAATGAAGAGCAAATATGTATACACCAGTAAACAAATGTCGACCAAAGGGGCGGGAACCCTTGTAAATATAGAATTCAATAGAAACATCGCAACATGCACGGTGGTTTCCATAAGAAGAACAAACTATAACCTCCTGTAACCTACGGCCATAACCAATAGCAGCGAAAATTTATGGATTTACGCTTACACAAAAACATAGAATCACAAATATGAAAATTGAACAGTATACTGTAAATGGAATGCAAACATATATTCTTTTATTTTACTCACAATCCATAAAAGCATTTATCACCAAAAATCATTAATGCCCATGTCAAGGGTAATCGTCAGAGGAAGCCTGAAAAGAGTCTGTCTAGTACCCAGATACCATCACAGGGTAAAATACATAAATTACCGAATGGGAGTAAACCCTCAACAAAATCCTAATTTAGAGTTTTATAGAGCCGTAAAACCCCGACTGAGTTTAACTGGAAATAACATAATTAGAATGTTGCCATAGAATAGCTCTGGACTTAAACTAAGACAAAAAAGAAGAGAGACTCTATTTCAGCACCATTAGCCAAGGAAATTCTGGAGAGGAGGTTCGGATTCGAACTCTTGTAGCAAGTAATCAAGTACCTGTGGAATGGATAACGTTTAGCCTTGTTAATCAGAACCGTAAGAAACCCTTGAAGCAGTAGGACGAGAAGAAGGGTACCTGACAGTCAAATAGCATGAATGTTAGTGAACCAAACCCTTCTGTGACTGATGCAGGAATGGAAATAGGGAAAGTAACCAACGCAAATTGTCAAACATAGCTATACCTTTGCAAACTCTGATAGGTCGACTGTGGCTGTAAGGAGAACGCTTGACACTGGCCAGCCGAGCCAAAGGAAACCATTTGATATAGAAACATAATGAGTACACCAAACCACAGATAAAAAGACAAGAGAAAGAATAGTATTAGTTTAATTAGACCGGGGCCTCCAGAATTCGTATAAAATGGACTCACGCAAGAGTTCAGAACTGCGAAATGAAATCAAAACAATACCTGGTGGCCGAAGTAGTTATCACGCCCAAGAACGCCATATCCCGTCGGTGTAGAGCTAAACTGGAGCAGGAAACCCTAAGGACAGCGAGTTTTTCCTCCAGATGCACCGGCGAGGCGTAACAATGAACTGAGGATTCAGTTACCAACCGGGTAGACATTATCCAACCCTAAAGAATCCTCACCGTAGGATTAAGATCTTAATCAAGGGCCAGATTTTGCCGGTGACAGATAGATGGGACAGGATCGATAACCTTGGGGTTAACCATCGGAATAAACATTGCTCGTTAAAAATTTCTCATAAGTTTAAGAATTACATAAATGCAGAAGCCACCAGAACTTAACAAATTTCAATGCTGTGACATGTGACATTTAATAAACATTTGTACAACCATTCAATTAAACCAAGGCCATAATCTAACTTTGATATAGTCGGACCATAGAGCTGGTAGATTATCACCATAAATGAATTTACTTGCATCATAACTTAGCCATAAATGTTAACAGTGCTATAATTATATAGGACAGATGTCTTATCTCTACTAGTGGGTAATGCAAACCGCTTGAGGATTGAGGATAGTAATGGTTAGATTGACATAAAATAGTTTTTTTTTATTGGTGTAAATTTGTTTTAATCTGTGTATGTTATAGAAATGGGTTGGGGATATTTGGATTAGGCTAAAAAAGAAGGATTCGAGTTTGCATGTGTAAAAATTTACATTGAAGTAGATATGCAGAAATGGATTCCCTCAAAAACAATTCTCGCACATGGAGAATGTTCTCATTGTCAGACTCTTGACTAAGAGAAATTACCTTTCAAATGAAAATATTTTGATGAATCTGGCCACTTTGCAAGGGATTACAAGAAGTCATAATATTGTAAAGGGGTGGATACAACATTATGTCAAGAAGAGCAATGGAAAACTCAAAAAGAGGGAAGTAACAAAAGAAATCTGACAACAACTAAATCCTAATCCACACAAGTTAAGAAAAGTAGCTTCGATCTTGGAAAACCCTTTTGCAGTCTTTTAGTCTCAAGAAGAAATAACAATGCACAAGAAGAGAGTATATCAGAAGCACCTCAAAACAATAAACAATAAGATTTTCGAGAGGAGGAAGTAGTAACTCCAAAAGGGAAGGAGGAGTAAATTAATGAAAAATAACTTGCGGAAGAAACATTCTCAATGGAAAAGGAGTAACCCCTTTCTTGTTTTTGATCAAGTTGACAACTTTGTAGGCAATGAAGGACATAAAATGGGAATCGTGCATACAATAAAATAATTCAATTGCAGAAATGAAAAAAAAACAACCAAGAAATGGGAAGTTCCAAAATAAGACAAGGGAGAGACTCTAAGAAGGAAGTCAAAGAGGGAGAAGCAGAATTAAATCAAAAATTTGGAAGTCAAACTCAAATCAATAAGGTCTTCCAATTAGCTCACTTAATTCTCTTGGATTAATAAATCAAAATGTAAATGCATTTTAATCTAAAAAGTTTTCTAGAGATTTTTTTGGACTAGATCTTAATAAAAAAATTATTACTAAAGATGAAAATAATGTAAATTTTTTTTATCTTTAAAAATAAATGATTTATAATAAAACTAAATATTTAAAAATCTAATCTAATTAATTTCTATGTATTTTGAAAAATATAATCTAAATTATTTTATGATATTATAATTAATAAGTAAAATCATAGTAATGATAGAATAGTGACATATGTTTATATTTTCATATTTTACTTCAGGGAACTTACATGCTGTTATATTACTGTGAAATTGACTATAACTAAAATATTATCATAAATGTTTATATTTAATTATAATTTAGTGTTATTAATATTTTTAATAAAAACAATATTTAAAATTATATTGAATATAAATAATTTTTTTTTTCAATTAAAATTATTTAATAATTTGGTTTATGAAATAGTAATGTGTAAACAATAAATTTCAAAATTCGAATCCCATAAATCTAATCAATAAAAAAAAATATATTTTTTAATAAATTTAAATATATAATTCATAAATTAAACATAATCATTTAATCACTATAATTTAGTATTCATCGTAATTATAAAATATCTTATAGTTAATTATAATATAGGATATATTATATACAATAGAGTAAACATATTCTGCTTAATTTCTTTAATTTTCCCATATTTTGTGATAACATTCATAATCAATACACTTACACTGACAAAAATGAGAAATGAGGTCAAGGTTGTTATGTAAGGTTATGATTTGAATCATTGGGTCGAGAGACACTTATCGAAGTAAGAGGATAGAGATGTTACAAGTAATTATTTTGATTTTCTTAAAATAAAAATAATTTTATGTTAAAATAAAATTAATTTCAAATACAAGGAGTGAAAAAATTCTAAATTATTATTATTATTATTAATTAGATACTGTTAATTTATTAGTGGATTTTGAGTTTCAAGTTTATGAGAACTTATGGTATTTATGTGGAATACAACTTATTTAAAGAGAGAAATTAATGCAGTCTAGATCCAATATCTTTACTTGTGATCTACCAAGGGTTGAGAAGGATAAAATCTATTAAGATGCAAACATTTTTAAGAGTGAAAATAAAATTGATCCGTTTCTTTTTTTTGTAAGTTTAGTAGGGCCTTTCTATTTGATATTATATAAAAAAAAAGCATGTTCTACATATCAAAACTTGATGGCCTCAACTTGCCCGAGGCAAACCAGGTCTGTTGGCCGCCTTAAAGTGTTAAAAGCCATCCAGTATTGAAACAACTTTAGTCTTCTACTACCAGCTATATCTAGATTACTATCTCTAACACACTCAAACTGTAAATAGCAAATTCTATCCACAAAATACGTATAACAAAGCCAAACGAATATTGTGTCAGTGATCCGAAGATTCTATTGGAGCCAGATCATTTATGCTTGACCCGAGCATATCCACCTGCTCGATGTTCTGTAACTGACAATCTATATGGACAAGATGAACTATTCCATGTTTTTGGGATACCTAGATTTCTTGAATCTCCATTTTAATATCCTGTAGAGCAGAAGCAACCTTTGGGTCAGTGAAGTGCCTTAGCCAGAACACATTTTACCATCTAGAAGTGTGAATTGACAGGTGAAAGAGGGACAGTCTTCCTCTATTATTTCCAGGGTCTTTAATGAAATCCAAATACTCCTATTGGATTTCACTTTCCTCTTTAGTGTTGCAGTCTCTTTCCCAACCGACAATCAGATTCTTAACCTGTGGAGGATTACTAAGAGAGTATGCATCAAAGAGGTTTTCCATGACCTCCTTCTTTGATTTTCTTCCTCTTTTACTAGGTGCCATAGTGGACATAGTTTCAGTCTATTTCCCCTTTCCCTTGCCCTCTTTTTAAGTTGTTCTAACCATATTTATATGCAAGAGAACCCAATAGTGTATCCACTGATAGTGTTGTAGCAGTATCTTGGCGAGTAATTGAAAAACACTTGTATATACTTTATAGAGGATTGTGTACCATAACAGAGAGTCAATAACTATTTTTTGTAGCAGGCATTGCCTCCTGGCAATAAATAAAGTAAAAACCATCTACGGTCTCCCTGCCGAGGGTAGGGTGTAAGTGCATGGAAAGAAAATGACACTTATAATTCAACAAGGAAAGAGAAAAGTTGACAGACTTTGACACCCAAATTATAAACACCCAGATACTATGCAAACAAGATTGTGACCCAGACAAGAAAATTCCCCAATGAACCTCCCTGCAAAGTCTATTATTCGAGTTTGAATTAGTAGAATTATATTGCAATCTTAGGTTAGGAATATTTACCCCTAGCCCTAACAAAAAACTAGCCTTATGACTAGGAAATTGAGGGTGAATAGAGACTGAAACAAGGTAGCGTCGAGCACTAGTGGGACGATAGTCATTATAGGCCATACAAGCTAATTCATACTTCTGGAAATTCCTAATCTGGAGCCTATCATTGTCTACCATATTCTTGGTGCAGGAGGATAGCTAAAAATAGAAATTAATAGGTTGAAATAGAAGGGTAACCTCAGAGACACGAGAGCCAAGACCGACGAAAATTGGAAATGAACTGAGAGATTAGAAATTAATTAGACTTTTAACCCTAGGTAAAGCTATGCAGACAATGTGACCAGAATTCAAGAAAAATATATCACTGTAGAAATCATTCAAGTTATGACTGTAAAATAGAAAGCCATGCAAACCCAAAGAGAATTGTAAGCCTCCATCAGGAACATAGTAAGGCACTACAGAATTCAAAGTACATGAGATTGGAGACAATACTTCACAGAAAAATGTTGCATGATAGACCTTAGAATCCATTGTTAGGATATATATATCACATACCAAGTGTACAACGGTCGATGTAGAGCTTTTAGCTTCTTCTTTTGCATTGCCTTTGCACCACTCGCCTGAAAATTCAACCGAGAAACAATGTTGCTTTTGCTTACCTTGGCATTCATAAACCCTTTCACCCAACGAAATTGTTTCCCAAATTTTTTGACAATGTTAGTTGGCCACCACCTAAATCATTGACAGTCATAAAAGCTAGCATGGGTTTGTACTTATTCTCTAGCCTACTGTTGGATTTATTCTTCGGTAACCGTGTGGTGCACGTCAGTGTGTGTCACCTCATGATGTCCTTCTCCCGAATGGCACCCCGATCGGGGATCTCGAGACCTCTCCATGTCTCTATCTATGATTATCTGGAGGGATTGTAGTTCTAGATTACGAGCCATGACTAGTTGGTTAATATCTAGATGGCCTCCCTCATGATTACATCCCCAATTTTCTAGGTAGTCGGCTGCCTCATTCCCTACTCTATGGACATGTGATGGGATGAGATAACTGATTTCATGGATGATGAGACTTATTTCCTTGATTAACTGTGTCTTCCTCCAAATTTGGCTAATCTTCTCCCATGTAGTACCCTGTTGCAGCTTCTGTAGTACCCCAGTAACCATAGCTGAATCCCCTTCCACTATGAGCCTATGGTATCATTCTCTAGCTGCTATTTTCAAGCCTTGTTTTATTGCTAATAATTCAACTTCATTGTTGGTAGAAAACCGTAATTTCATTGCGTATATTCTGTAGAGTCAGCCCTACGAATTCTTAAATATGGCACCTGCTCCCGACTGACCTGGGTTTCCTTTAGAAGCCCCATCATAGTTTAATTTCAGAAACCATGGCTGAGGCGTTTGGAAATTTTCTTGAGGGTTTCACCTTAATGGTTTCAGTTTCCACATATTTTGAGCAAAAATTTGAGGTTTTAGGTTGAGCATGGTAAGGATACAAGCCTCATTTGATTTTTTTTTTCCATTTTTCTTTCGTCCATTTCTTTGCTAGGATGGTCTCTTGGATGTTTTCAAGGATCACCTGCTAGATTTCTTCTTTTTTCCTGCTCTCATCCCTGAATATTCTTCGGTTCCTTTCTTTCCAAATAGCCCATAGCAGAAATTCCATTGATAACCTGTAGGATCTGTTATGGACTTCATAGGAATATCCCCCTTTCCTCCAAGCTACAATAGTCTGTTTAATACTTGTATTGTCCCTGTCTGTTTTTTGGAAGACCATGGAGATGCTCATCCAGAGTGATCAAGCCAAGGCGCAGGTATTCAATAGGTGCTCAATACTTTCATCTTGTTTTCTACACATTATGTATTTTGAAGGGCCATGCATCCCTTTTTTCTACAACTAATCCCAGGTAAGGATTTTACCCAGAGAAAGTATTCTATTTTCGGCCAATGTTTTGCTGCTCATATTTTTTTCCAAATTGGTATTGATATACTGTGTAGACTATTAGATTTAATATAATAGCCTTCTTGGATTGTGAGCATACCTTTAGTAAAATATCCCCATCGTAGGATGTCTTCTCCATATGCGGCCATCTATTTTTTTGGTTTTCATTTCTTTTTCATAATTATTCCATTGATGAGTTTCTGGGGCATTTGGCCATTGTTCCTTAACTTTCCATTTTCTCCATTTCTCTTCCATCTCCCCACTCCAGTATTTTTCTATGAACCGTATGTTTGGCTGGCTAGTGAAAAGGAAGATTTCTCCTAGGTCTAGGCAACTGAATAATTTTTCTCGTTGCTACCAGAATTCTTCCCAAAAAAGGGATGTGTTTCCTCTAATTTCCCACAAGATATGCTCATGTATAAGGTCTTTATTACTGGCTGCTAAATTCGATATGTTGGACACTTTTGTTGTTGTGTTGACTTTGAGCATTCCTGTTATAGTAACATGCATTTCATATTTCCTCTCCGAAAGAGTTTTCCAGAAGTCCGCACCTCCTTGGAGCAATCTCCACCACAGTCTAGCTCCCATCACCTAGTTCAAGACATATGGGTCCCGTAATCCTAATCCCCATATTTTTTTGAGTTTTTTGAGCTTTTTCCAGGAGATAAGAGCCGATTTATGGTTTTGTTGAGAAACCTAACACAATTTTTTTTAAATGTCTTGCATTGATGACGTCTTTATCTGATTGATGACGTCAAGCCGTGTGTTGCATTGATGACGTCTTTATTAACACAAACACTGATAGCCATGATGCATAAATGATGCTATAAAGAGGGCAGCTTCATTAATCAAAAGATGTTTTGAAACTGTAGAAGAAAATACACATAGTGTTCACGTAGTAAAACACGTCATCCAAACAAAGGGGTTTTAACAAGTATCTGTATTCATATGCACAAGAGTATAATCTTTCAATACAATACTATGTAGCTCTTGAGTCTCCAAAAGAAAAAGCCCCTTTACAAGCTCCCGAAAGAGTATTTATAAAACAAAACCTGCCCTTTGGGCTTCTTGGACCTTTCATCTTCCTGATCGTTGGGCTGCCTTGTGACCCAGTCCTTTTGTGACCCGCAACCTGAGCCACTGTTGCGACCTGCGACATGGTTGTTGTTGCAACCTGCGACCTGACTGGGTCGCGGGGTCGCAAGTTGTAATAAAATGAGAGAATGTGACCTTGCGACTAGGTCACTGGGTCGCGAGGTCACAAAATTAAAAAAAATTCGAAGGTATGCGACCTTGCGACCTTGCGACTAGGTCGCTGGGTCGCGAGGTCGCAAAGGTGAAAAAAACCGAAGATATGCGACCTTGCGACCTTGCGAGTAGGTCACTGGGTCGCAGGGTCGCAAAAGTCCGAAAACCGAAGGTATGCGACCTTGCGACCTTGTGACTAGGTCACTAGGTCACAGGGTCGCAAAAGGTGGAAAAACGAAGATATGCGACCTTGCGACTAGGTCGCTGGGTCACAGGGTCGCATACTTAGAGAAAAATAAAGAATGCGACCTTGCGACCTGCTGGAGGTTTGCGACCTCGCGACCTCGGCAGACATGTGAGTTCCTTTTGCCTTTTCTTTCAGAGATCTCATGATCTTGTTCTCTGGAGGCTAGCCTTAGCACTCGTCATGAAATGATAGCTACTATTTGCTGGTGGTGTCACTTCCACGCTGAGGGATTTTGCATGTGATGATAAGTGGGCAGAATGGTTTCTTTTTCGAGCAAGATACTGAGTATCCACATAACATGAGGTTTTTAGTTTGATCTGAAACCTAGATCTGCATCCTTTGGAGAGAGCTAGCAGTTTTTTCGATTTGGGTGGACATAACTGCTCCAGCATCTTCTCATAAAACCCCTGTGTGGTCAGGCGCTGTGTCACTATGTCATCAGAGTGAATGGTGTAGCCTCTTCCTGTGCCTCTTCAACTACTGCAAATGCATATTAGTATGGTTGTAGACTGAGTTTGAAATGTAGACTCAGTTGATGGGCAGTGTAGGCTTGGGCAACATGCTCCGTATGCCCGCTGTGACAAGCATTATGATATGCACTAACAATACATTTTCCACTCCTTGAGGCACGCTCACAATATTCTTGGGATGAGACTGCGGGGAACCCAAGCATAGCCACGACTTCGAAATATTTGCAAAGATTAGCCATGCACATAAAATCGCCTTGAGGCAATGCCTCCACCAGAAATAATTCCTCGGGCTACCAACAAGGCACGATAATTACGTGCATTCATTCCTACTTTGGATATAACCCAGCTCCGACATGCATGTGCTTGATTCGCAACTCCTTTGGTGCCTTGAAGACACAGTTGAAGGCGTTTCAGACTTAGAGGGCCTGAAGGCTATGCTCGACGCAGTGTGCTTGCGGAGAACGCTAATTTTTTCAGAGTTCCTACTTGCCATGCTAACGAAATCAGAATCGAAGAGATTCCAACTTCTTTCCATATGAAAAATGGTCATGTCAAGCATTTTCATTGCATGCCGGGGTTAAGTGGTGCAACGGCCATCACATCCTTGCATGTCCGGCGCAGAGCTAAACGATTCCTGGAAAGCTGTGCATCGGCGTTTTTTTCGATCAAAAAAATCCATTTGAGTGCAGCAGGATAATCGTTCATGCATGGCAGTGTGCCTCGGCAACCTGTGTCCATCTGATGCGGCATGAAGCGTGGGGACTTGTTCTGTCCTCCGCACATTTTAATCCAATATTAAATCTCTGCTCCAAAGAATAAGACTTTTCCATAGAAACGCTTAAGTCTATTCGCAATGTACGTTCTTATAGCTCTGACTGTGTGTTGACTGCTGTATGTATGCCACGTGCCCATGTAGTTTCATTGCACCCTCTCACATGGCTTGGAGAATGTATTGCATCGCTCAAACATGTTTGTATATTTTCATACGTTGCGCCATTATAATATTCGCTGCCACATTTTAAACATAGGTTTTGATCATAAAATATCTCTGCTCTAAACCTCCACCATCAAACCTTTGCATACTACTGACCATTATATATTCATCATGAATTGCAACTTTAACATGAAGGAAAATGTTCATTGCGGATTATAGCTTCAGCACGAGAGCATTTGAGCCAGTCGAAATAATTTATGCCCCATGCAACGTAAATATTTCATGTTTGGTTCCATGCAACGACTTTGAACGTAGGACCATTAAACATATGTCTATCCCATGCATTTTCATGCCAACGACGTGGGACTCCTTGCATTGTAATTTCACCATCATCATATCTTGTAATTTAACCACGATGGGCATCTCCACTTATAAAAAGAACTCCTCTTCGATTTCTATCCGTACTAAGTTTGAAAAGGCAATCTTGTTCCTTTGGAAGGTGTGCCCAAGCTTCTACGTAAAACAAAATTCAAACCACAGTAGAAAATTTGGACATAACCTGAATGGAGGCCACGATGATGATAACTTGAGATAGGTTATTCTTTATCTCTTCTTCTAATCGTGTCGATCGAGTTTCACCCAATCATCTCACTATTTTATATGTTTGGGAACCCGTATGTTTCAACGTGAGCTGTTTGACTGTCCCCCTGTCCTCTTTTTACCATACAACATATATCTGCTCCAACTTTGTGTTTTAACACGATCACCATATATGCCTGCCCCAATACTAGACTTCGGCATAGCAAAATTTGCGTCCATATATAAGTCTTTGGCTCCATGCAACGTGCATGTCGAATGTATAACTCCATGCAATGTGTCTTCGTGTCATTCTGCACCAGGTTTCAACGTAAATTTGGCCAAACGTTTGTTTGAAACTTTGCGCCTGCTCCACATTTTACAAATAAACCTTGACCATTAGATACTCGTTCAACACATTTTAACATAGATCAAAACTGCCCCATAGAATTATTTGAGCCCAATGGTCATGAGTTTTCATATGGTTGTGATCCGCCATATTACATGGTTTGCAAACTAAATTGCATTGTGATTTGGAATTAAACATACAACATCACCTTGTTCCATTGAGTGCGTGCCTTTGATAATGTTACGCTTAGTTTTTCTCCAAGATATCTTCGAGCCTTGTTTTAATTTGATCACTTGCTTTACCTCATAACACGAAGGCTTCTTGTTTTGAAAGATCGAGAGTCAAAAAAATGCTACTCAAGCCACATTGATGCCCCTTTTAATATTGAACCTTTCTGCTTTGTGGTTATAGAGACCCTTCGCATATGCATCAATGCACCTGGCTGCTAAGAGGTGCATGCATTTAAACATCACCTTTTAGGTTCTAATTGAAGTTCTCCATCCCTTATGGTTTCGTATAGACAATCTTCATGGTCATGTAGGAGCAAAGGAGAGTAGGGTTTTAAGGCCCTTTCGTGCAACCTTAATAATGCCACAGTATGTATCTCAAGATAGACAGATGTTGCTTCCCAAAGGTGCGTTGCCATATTTGAAACTCTGCCGTCGACTTGACACACCAATATGAGATTGTCATTCTCTAGGGAGATCTTATGAGTCAGCTTTTTTCGCTGGGCTATACTTCAGGCTAGATTCATCGCAGTGGCGAAATATGTTCCTTTGCGTACACCATCGACATTTAGATGATATGATGTAGGATCTATACATTTTCGAACAGAGCATTTTGAGAATCTGGTGTGCTCTAGTGGATGAAGCCTTTGCATCAGTGACATAGAGGGTTCTTTTCTGATCGACGTGCATCACACCATCCTCCTTTTAACAGTACTGATCGTTTTCTCCTGCTCCTCCCCTATTCCGCAACTTTTACCTCGTCGTGGAGCCCAATTTTAATTCCCTTTATGTCGTGACACGACTGAGGAGTTTGTCACCCGTGGGGTCAACCTGCGTGGAATATTACAACATCATAATTACTCTTCAATAATGATAACCACAGATAAAACACATGAAACTAACAAGCTTAAGAGAAGTATTCAAACAATATGCTTAATGACCTAAAGTAGGAGGGCTTTTACTCGTCAATACACAAAAGGTTCTCGTTCAAACATATGCATGGAAATCTCATTACACATGGCGTGACTGCGGTAAGAATGTTTGACCGTGTGATAGATGATCCCTCCCACATATGGCATGATTGCAGCGACAGCATCAAGTCATGGTGATGAGACAACTCGTAATGGGTTGGGGATAGATCGGTGGGATGTCGTTAACTGCAGGTCAGGTGAAAGACTTTAACGCCTAGGAAAGTAGAGGGGGAACCTAAAATTTTAAATATACCCAAAATTTTGGGTGATGTTGTAGCGGCTACAAAAAATGGCGAACCACTGGTAGAATCCAGCATCTTTGTCAATATCACCATAATAGTCCGAGTCTGGATAATGATGCAAGGGAATATTGGACAAGTTCCGTGGGTACCCTTTGTATTACTTTGGCCCTTTACAAGTATGCCTAATCCTTGTGCCTCAACTAAGTCTCACAAATCAGAACACATCAAAGAGAAATCTCACAGATGCGAGTAGCTTATTGATGATGTGAAGAGCAAGGCAGTGGGTTTATTATTTCAAGGATTTTTTAAAGTAATTTTCTGGTGTTGCTTCACTTCCAGCAGGCCTGGACAGTACCCCGGTGGAGTCACTTCAAGAAATCGCAAACGTTGCTCCACTGCCAGCGAGCCTGGTCAGTACCTCGGCAGAGTCATTGCATTACCTCTCTGAGCAGGAAGCCTTTCTCGATCCTTTACCCTTATTTGTTTCATGTGCTTATAGCACTTATTTTCATGTGCTCGTGGCACTTATTTTCGTGGGTGGATGAGGGATCCTGACTTATTTTATGGGGAAGAGAGGTTGTTTCTTGTTTTTGCAGAAACTAAAAGATATCCTGATTTGGGTTTGCCTTCGTGGCAAACCTTCACATCCCATTCACCAGAATAGGCGAAGCATGCAAAAAAAATCATTAAAACGTCCAAGACTATGCTAGGCACAAGGCTTAGGCTTACGGGTATGGGCCATTTCAAACTCATTAGGTTTCCCACAATCAACCGGCTCGTATCTCCCCAGATAATAAGTTTAGACTCATAGGCATCCTATTGAGAATGCGACTTCGATGACTGGTCCTAAGAGAAAGTTGCCTCTTGAGATAGCCACCGCAACCTCACACAAAACAATGGGGTTACTGTTTCAGCAATCGGGGAAAAACTAGATTGTAAGGTGTTAGGGTTGCAATGAGGGCTCGTGAAGTGGCAGGCGATATGACAAAAATGATGAGAGGGAGAGAGAGTGCAATGCAATGTAATAAGCAAGGTCCAATATGCAACGCAACGCCATGTCCAAGAAATATCAACCGACTGCAGGTGGAAAAGAGGCGCAACACAAGCGATGATTATTTATGCAACAACAAGTAATTGAAAAGGAAATAAAAAGAAAATACTTGTAACACGATGATGCCTAAACTATTAATCGTAAACAAAAATAACAAACACATTTTTAAATCATGAAGTAAAATTTAGCAAGTAAACCTAATTAACTTTGAACTAAATTTTTTTTTATTGTAGGTCCTAGTTAGCCTACACCTAAACCCTATTTTAACCAATGATGTGGTCGGGTGATGTAAAATCAGCTTTCCAGTGTAGCCACCGCATTAGTCCCCGACCTGCAAGAACAATCATGATCAGGATCAGAGCGAGTATCCAAAAAAGTGCAGCAGCAACAAAACTTACCTGAGGAGCAGGAGCCACGGCAAGATGATCAGAGATACTTACCATAGAACATGCCAGAACAGATTGCACAAGCTGAATCCCACTCTCATCTCGATAACCAGCAATATGCTCTTGAAACTCAACATTATCGACAAATGACACAAAATCATTCGTGCACGATCCTGGATTTGAGGGGTGATGGGTAAGCCAATTCCTATTTGCAAGCACATTCACCAAATGGGGTTGGTCGAGTTGATCGACAAACTCATCATGGTGTGGGGGACCATCAGTTTTATGGAATGGAAATAGTAAGCAAGTGCCAGGAGAATTATAGATGCATGCACATCCAAGCGTAGAAACCCTAGTTTTGAAAATCCTAGTCCGGGGTTGCTCTTGGGTTTGGTCGAGGGTATGGGGATCTGGATCCATGTTTAGTGGAGCCTGAAATTCCTCACCGCCTGGAAAAAACTCCGGACCTTCGAGCGGAGCGCTTCCCAACTTTGATGGTTGGGCGAGATTAACAGGCGAATGGATGTGATCATGCATTATGGTGAGTTGCAAAATGTCAATGGGCTTTGTATCAATTTGGTCAAATGTTTGCGCACTGACTGATTGATAGATCGATATATCAGATTCTTTAGATTCGCCAAGGTAGGGTGGATTTACCGCGGTTATGCTGGGAGGATCGTGGTATTTGGGGATCGTCATCTCAGAAACGATTGGCAGAAGCTGAAGCGCTTCGACTTTCTGATGGGTAATTGAAACTTCCCAAAGCACATCATCGACTGCTGGTGTCTCCATATGGTCAGAAAAAATATGTGAGTGACAATCCTTAGCGATATGATTGAATATGTTTTCAGATAAGGAGTGATCACTACAACCATCGATGTGGTCGAGTTGGGCACCTGGCATGTCAGGCTCCCCAAGAGTTACCGACTGGGATGGATCAATAAAGAGGACATCTTGAGGTTTCCCAGTCAGATAATCGCCCCCATGGCTGTCTAAAGATTTCGAGTGAGAAAGATTAGATCTAAAAGATTCATCGATTTTGATCTGTGATGGTGGAACACCATCTGCGTGCTTATGATTGTCGCCAATACCAGTATAAGGAAATTTTGAATGTCTCGAAGAAATTACTGGTGTGGCGGGATCAGGAAACCAGCCAGGGAATAATGAACAAATAGATTGAGTCGCAGGGGCGTCAACCATACGAGGCTTTCCAACCCGCGCATCCGTGTCATTCAGAGAAAACGATGATCTGGCCGACCTTGTAAGAGAATCAACTTTATGCGGGGTAGGAGTCGATTCATAATCCATATGTGAACTAGATTCATAACCCGAATGTGAACTAGATTCATCATCCGAATGTGAACCAGATTCATAATCTGAATGTGAACTAGATTCATAATCTGAATGTGAACCAGATTCATAATCTGAATGTGAAAGAGATTCATAATCCGAATGTGAACCAGATTTAGGACTAAGTCCAGGGAGACATCGAGTGGGCTCAGGGTAGGTTTCATCAGCAAAAATAGATAATGAGCCACTGGGGTGTTCAGATTCGACATGGTACGTGAAAGACTCAAAGTCAGAACAGCTGTTGACTTGTGAGTTGTCATAGGAAACACTAGGCTCAGGTCGGGTTGCTAACTGAAATGGTTCAAGGGAAACGAGAATCGCATACGCGAACTGTTCTCTTAACAACCTCCAATCGACATCCTTTTCAGGGAACTCAAAACAATAATGAACGAATCTGATAGAGAACTCATCTAAATATTCCTAAGGTTCCATTCTGATGTCATTTATCTTTAGTAAAACATTATGAAAATCATACATGTGAAAAGCTTGTTGTAATTCACTGGCGAGTTGTTCAAATGAATGGATGGAAGATTCCGGCAAAGTGCAGCACCATTGCTTAGCGCGACCTTCGAGAGTGAGGAAGAAAAGAAAACAAATGAAACCTTCATTTTCAATTTCGTAGCACTCACCAAAGTCGTCGAAATCTAAAAGGTGTTGGGTTATGGGTACCCCATTTTCACCATCAAATTTTAACTGGGACAAGTGATACATAAGTTTATCGGGGATGAAGTATCCAGGTTCATAAAACTCCGACAAACATCTCGGGAGAATGATTTGGGAACGAGCCATTACAGATATGAGATTAACTGCAGGCTCTAAGGGATCAGCTTGTCATCTGGCCACCTTTCTTGTTAACCATATGGTCGGAGGTTCAAGCCCTCCTTCTAGCGCCAAATCTGTTGACGGGAAAATATGTCCGGTCAACAGTAGGGGATCTCCCCGGTAAAAAGTCCCAATTAGACCTTGAACCATTTGGAGTAGGGATCTCGTCCGGGGTGTGGGTCCAGCTACCGCTTAAGACGCCTTCCCTTCGGTCTCAAAAGAACCTGATTGGACCTACAGACACACACTTATTCACATGATATAGAATACATGACTGAGGCATTAAACACGAATAAAACACTATGCGTAGCGAGGCAATAAATAAAGCATGTACGCCTAAGGAGATGTTGTTAGCAACACGTCTTTGGGGTACTGCTTGTAAGGTAGTCTGACCACAACAGAAATAGTTCTTTATGGCGAGATATCCCTTTACTTTCTGAAAGATAAAACGAAATGCTAACAAAATAGTTCATTAACATTCATTAATAGAGCAAATGGTAAACTGAACATCATCAACACAAACACAGATAGCCATGATGCATAAATGATGCTATAAAGAGGGCAGCTTCATTAATCAAAAGATGTTCTGAAAATGTATAAGAAAATACACATAGTGTTCACGCAGTAAAACACGTCATCCAAACAAAGTGGTTTTAACAAGTATCTGTATTCATATGCACAAGAGTATAATATTTCAATACAATACTATGTAGCTCTTGAGTCTCCAAAAGAAAAAGCCTCTTTACAAGCTCCCGAAGGAGTATTTATAAAACAAAAATTGCCCTTTGGGCTTCCTGGACCTTTCATCTTCCTGATCGTTGGGCTGCCTTGCGACCCAGTCCTTTTGTGACCTGCGACCTGAGCCGCTGTTGCGACCTGCGACCTGGTTGTTGTTGCTGTTGCGACCTGACTGGGTCGCGGGGTCACAAGTTGTAATAAAATGAGAGAATGTGACCTTGCGACTAGGTCACTGGGTCGCGAGGTCGCAAAAGTAAAAAAAAAACGAAGGTATGTGACCTTGTGACCTTGCGACTAGGTCGCTGGGTCACGAGGTCGCAAAGGTGAAAAAAATCGAAGATATGCGACCTTGCGACCTTGCGAGTAGGTCGCTGGGTCGCAGGGTCGCAAAAGGCCGAAAACCGAAGGTATGTGATCTTGCGACCTTGTGACTAGGTCGCTGGGTCGTAGGGTCGCAAAAGGTGGAAAAACGAAGATATGCGACCTCGCGACCTTGCGACTAGGTCGCTGGGTCACGGGGTCGCATATTTAGAGAAAAATAAAGAATGCGACCTTGCAACCTGCTGGAGGTTTGCGACCTCGCGACCTCGGCAGACATGTGAGTTCCTTTTGCCTTTTCTTTCAGAGATCTCATGATCTTGTTCTCTGGAGGCTAGCCTTAGCCCTTGTCATGAAACGATAGTTGCCATTTTCTAGTGGTGTCACTTCCGCGCTGAGGGATTTTGCATGTGATGATAAGTGGGTAGAATGGTTTCTTTTTCGAGCAAGATACTGAGTATCCACATAACACGAGGTTTTTGAGTTTGATCTAAAACCCAGATCTGCATCCTTTGGAGAAAGCTAGCAGTTTTTTCGATTTGGGTGGACATAGTTGCTCCAGCATCTTCTCATAAAACCCCTGTGTGGTCAGGCGCTGTGTCACTATGTCATCAGAGTGAATGGTGTAGGCTCTTCCTACGCCTCTTCAACTACTGCAAATGCATATTAGTATGGTTGTAGACTGAGTTTGAAATGCAGACTCAGTTGATGGGCAGTGTAGGCTTGGGCAACATGCTCCGTATGCCCGCTGTGACATGCATTATGATATGCACTAACAATACATTTTCCACTCCTTGAGGCGCGCTCACAATATTCTTGGGATGAGACTGCGGGGAACCCAAGCATAGCCGTGACTTCAAAATAGTTGCAAAGATTAGCCATGCACATAAACTCGCCTTGAGGCAATGCCTCCACTAGAAATAATTCCTCGGGCTGCTAAAAAGGCACAATAATTACGTGCATTCATTCCTAATTTGGATATAACCCAGCTCTGGCATGCATGTGCTTGATTCGCAACTCCTTTGGTGCCTTGAAGACACAGTCGAAGGCATTTCAGACTTCCAGGGCATGAAGGCTGTGCTGGACGCAGTTGGCTTGCGGAGAATGCTTATTTTCTCAGAGTTCCTACTTGCCATGCTAACGAAATCAAAATCGAAGAGATTCCAACTTCTTTCCATATGAAAAATGGTCATGTCGAGCATTATCATTGCATGCCAGGGTTAAGTGGTGCAACGGCCGTCACATCCTTGCATGTCAGGCGCAGAGCTAAATGATTCCTGAAAAGCTGTGTATCGGCATTTTTTTCGATCAGAAAAATAGATTTGAGTGCAGCAGGATAATTGTTCATGCATGGCAGTGTGCCTCGGCAACCTGTGTCCATCTGACGCGGCATGAAGCGCGGGGACTTGTTCTGTCCTCCACACATTTTAATCCAATATTAAATCTCTGCTCCAAAGAATAAGACTTTGGCATAGAAACGCTTAAGTCTATTCGTAATGTACGTTCTTATAACTCTGACCGTGTGTTGACTGCTGTATGTATGCCACGTGCCCATGTAGTTTCATTGCACCCTCTCACATGGCTTGGAGAATATATTGCACCGCTCAAACATGTTTGTAGATTTTCATACGTTGCGCCATTATAATATTCACTGCCACATTTTAAACATAGGTTTTGATCATAAAATATCTCCGCTCTAAACCTCCGCCATAAAACCTTTGCATACCGCTGACCATTATATATTCATCACGAATTGCAACTTTAACATGAAGGAAAATGTTCATTGCGGATTACAGCTTCAGCACGAGAGCATTTGAGCCAGTCGAAATAATTTACACCCCATGCAACGTAAATATTTCACGTTTGGTTCCATGCAACGACTTTGAACGTAGGACCATTAAACATATGTCTGTCCCATGCATTTTCATGCCAACGACGTGGGACTGCTTGCATTGTAATTTCACCATCATCATATCTTGTAATTTAACCACGATGGGCATCTCCACTTATAAAAAGAACTCCTCTTCGATTTCTATCCGTACTAAGTTTGAAAAGGCGATCTTGTTCCTTTGGAATGTGTGCCCAAGCTTCTACGTAAAACAAAAGTCAAACCACAGTAGAAAATTTGGACATAACCTGAATGGAGGCCACGATGATGATAACTTGAGATAGGTTATTCTTTATCTCTTCTTCTAATCGTGTCCATCGAGTTTCACCCAATCATCTCACTATTTTATACGTTTGGGAACTCGTATGTTTCAACGTGAGTTGTTTGACTGTCCCCTTGTCCTATTTTTACCATACAACATATATCTGCTCCAACTTTGCATTTTAACATGATCACCATATATGCCTGCCCCAATACTAAACTCCGGCATAGAAAAATTTGCGTCCATATATAAGTCTTTAGCTCCATGCAACGTGCATGTCGAATGTATAACTCCATGCAATGTGTCTTCGTGTCATTCTGCACCGGGTTTCAACGTAAAGTTGACCGAACGTTTGTTTGAACCTTTGTGCCCGCTCCACGTTTTACAAATAAACCTTGACCATTAGATATTCATTCAACACATTTTAACATAGATCAAAACTGCCCCATAGAATTATTTGAGCCCAATGGTCATGAGTTTTCATATGGTTGTGGTTCGCCATATTATATGGTTTGCAAACTAAATTGCGTTGTGATTTGGCATTAAACATACAACATCACCTTGGTCCATTGAGTGCGTGCCTTTTATAATGTTACGCTTAGTTTTGCTCCAAGATATCTTTGAGCCTTGTTTTAATTTGATCACTTGCTTTACCTCATAACACGAAGGCTTCTTGTTTTGAAAGATCGAGAGTCGAAAAATGCTACTCAAGCCACATTGATGCCCCTTTTAATATTGAGCCTTTCTGCTTTGTGGTTCTAGAGACCCTTCGCATATGCATCAATGCGCCTGGCTGCCAAGAGGTGCATGCATTTAAACATCACCTTTTAGGTTCTAATTGAAGTTCTCCATCCCTTATGGTTTCGTATAGACAATCTTCATGGTCATGTAGGAGCAAAGAGAGTAGGGTTTTAAGGCCCTTTCGTGCAACCTAAATAATGCCACAGTATGTATCTCAAGATAGACAGATGTTGCTTCCCAAAGGTGCGTTGCCATATTTGAAACTCTGCCGTCGACTTGACACACCAATATGAGATTATCATTCTCTAGGGAGATCTTCTGAGTTAGCTTTGTTCACCGGGCTATACTTCAGGATAGATTCATCACAGTGGCGAAATATGTTCCTTTGCGTACACCATCGACATTTAGATGATATGATGTAGGATCTATACATTTTCAAACAGAGCGTTTTAAGCATCTGCTGCGCTCAAGTGAAGGAAGCCTTTGCATCAGTGACATAGAGGGTTCTTTTCTGATCGACGTGCATCACACCATCCTCCTTTTAATAGTACTGATCGTTTGCTCCTGCTCCTCCCCTGTTCCGTAACTTTGACCTCGTTGTCGAGCCCAATTTATTACCCTTGATGTCGTGACACGACTGAGGAGTTTGTCACCCGTGGGGTCGACCTGCGTGGAACATTACGACATCATAATTATTCTTTGATAATGGTGACCACAGATAAAACATATGAAACTAACAAGTTTAAGAGAATTATTCGAGCAACATGCTTAATGACCTACATCGGGAAGGCTTTTATTCATCAATACACAAAATGTTTCCATTGAAACGTATGCATGGCAATCTCATTACACATGGCGCGACTGCGGTAAGAATGTTCGAGCGTACGTTAGATGATCCTTCCCACATATGGCATGATTGCAACAACGGCATCTGATCATGATGGCGAGACAACTCATGAGGGGTTAGGGATAGATCGGCGGGATGGGTGCTTCACCAAGTCAGGTGAAGACTTTGTAAGAAGCGAGGGGGAACCGAAATTTTAAATATACCCAAAATTTTGGGTGGTGTTGTAGCGGCTAAAGCAGGATGGATGGATATAGGTTGGTAGTATCATGTCCTTCTACTTCTACAACACCTTCATTGAAACTACGAATGCACATTCTATATCCACAAAGATTTGTGGACAAGAAGGAATTGAGAAGCTCTACCTGGAAGAGTTGTGTGGCAACAAATAGTCATGATACATAAACATGTGGACCCATTGTGGGTAGGATTGCAAATAAATCCTCCCAAAAATATTTTCAAACATATTCCAAATGACTATATGTAGCCAACAAGCGATATATAGCCTCAACATATTAGAAATAACTTGTATATAATTTTAGCTTGTTGTATCACATTGATTTCAAGAATATGTTTATAAAAGTGTTATCCTAATAAAATATTCATTCAAAAGGTCATTGATTTCTAATATTAATTTTATCCTCTTCTTAGGAAGTAGGATCATTTGCAATGTTGAACATATGAGGACTTCCCTAAGAATTTTTAAAGTGTGGTTATGGTCATTTTGAAACCAAAGGTGTTTTGTTTACCAAAATTTCTCTCCAAAAATGACTTTTTTTTTTGTTAGACGAATCGACAATTAGGTTGTTCTCCTACTCCCGTAACAACTAGTCGATTCCAATCTCTACCATTATAAGCCCTAGGTGAACCACATTTCCCCAGCATGTGACCCATTGGTAAACTAAGGGTATTTGAGCCTGAAATTCACTTGGAATGTAATAATTCATTACAACTGGATTGGTCTCGTACTCCCGTAACAAGGGGTCGATCCCAATATCTACCATTATAAGCCCTAGGTGAACCACGTTGCCCCAGCATGCAACCCATTGGTAAACTAGGGTATTATGCCTGAAATTTACTTGGAATGTAATAATTCATTTTCATGGTCATTGCAAATTGAGCTGCCCCCAAGGGGCTCTCTAATAATGAAATAATTTATAAATACAATTTGTTTTCAATTTCTTATAAATGTTATTTTTTTAAAATCGTTATAGTGATTCCTATATGCATACACCATTCACTACTAATGTGGGTGTGTTAATATTATCCATGTTGAATTTAGAAATGAATGACATGACTTGCTCCATTAAGAGTTGGCTGTTTTCTATATATGTTTCTAGTAAATTCAAAGAAGATTGGAATTGTTTAATCAAGCGTAGACCAATTTTTAGAAGTGTTAAATGTCATGCCAACTTCTTCATTTTATTTTTGTTTTCTTCTAAATAGTCAATAAAAATGAGTGAGTGTTAGAGAGTCCATGCTTATTTGTGGATGTGATGTTAAAAAGAATGTTTATTTGTATGCAACTGAATTCTTTATGTATCACAACTCTTCAATAGAGAACCTTGGAATATTATCTTTAAATATTTATTACTATATTTATATAGAAAATTTTACTTAATAGTGAAGAAAGTGTTTTTCTAAAAAATGATAAAATTTCATATAATAAATTATAATATTTTTTTATCAAGTAAATTGTAATTTATTTATTCTTATTTTATTGTGTTTTTTATATAAAAATAATGGATAAAATTGTGAATCTTTCTTTTAAAATATTGATTTTTTATTTATTTTTAAATAGAAAAAATCAATATAAAATTGTTTTGATATATAAATTATATTCAATTCACTTTTAAATATGTACAAATATAATTATAAATATTTCTTTATAAAACTCAAAAATAAAAAAATATGTATTCCATATCTATTCAATTAATATATTAAAAATTGTCTTTTTATTAATAAAATTGATACACATTGCAAAATTGAAAAATTAAAATTAAAATATCATATATTTCTTCTTTCTTATATTTTTTTTATCAAGGTGAAATATGTGTTAAATAAAAGTTTATTGGGTTGTTGAATTACTTTGCAGGGAAATATATCATTTTACAAAATATCAAAAATCATATATATATATATATATATATATATATATATATATATATATATATATATATATATCAAACAATTATATAATTTACTAAATTAAAAAAAAAAATACAATTTTATAAGAAATAAATTATATTTATTATATTTTAAATACATTTAATTCAAAATATTTCCATATACTAATAAATACTAAACAATAATGAAAATGTAATAACTAATACTTTTAAAAATTTTAAAATATTTCCATATACTAAACAATAATGAAAATTTGATAACTAATACTTTTAAAATTTTAAAATTAATTATTATTTTATATAAAAGTAATAAAGGAAAAAAAAATACACATCCAATTTCCAATGGTTTACCATATTTATTTGTAAAACACTATCAACCATTTTGTATTACAATTTCCACACTTTTCACAACGATATCCATATAAAATCATTTATTTTATTAAAATACCTCACATTTACTCAAAAGGAACATTTATTCCTCTGATGTGCTCTTCCAAAGTTCTGCAAAATTCTGGAATTATATAGAAAAATGATATATTCCATTACTTACAATTTCCACACTTTTCACAGCGATATACATATAAAATCATTTATTTTATTAAATTACCTCACATTTACTCAGAAGGAACATTTATTCCTCTGGTGTGATCTTCCAAAGTTGTGCAACATTCTAAAATTATATAGAAAAATGATATATTCCTTTACTTGCAGACCTGGGTATAGAGTCTTTAAAATTGACCCTATGCATACTTTTAAATGGTGTTACCTATACAACAATAAGCATCGAATGAATTATATTAGGATCCTAATAAATATAGATATGATTAAGGTGGAATCTAAATAGAAATATAAGAATGCCTTATTATAATAAAATAATTTTTTATATTAAAATTTAAACAAATTATATAAAATATAATAATTTTTTATATTAAAATTTAAGCAAAATATATAAAATATAATATGAAGTTAATAAAATTATTTATATTAAGTGAGGTAGGAGGTTACATCACAAAAATAAGAAATAAATTTTTTGAATTAAAAAATCTTTTTAGGATGAGTAGTATAGTGTAAATCATTTTTGTATCAAAATTGTTAAATATGTAATATTATTCACAACACATACACACCATTAAAAATAAGATATTTATAAAATGAAACTTCAATTTATAAATTAGCCACAAAATATAACACAATCAAAATATAACATCCAAAATATATTAAAAATTATTCTTCCATATATTATATTTTTATTACTTGCTAGTGGCCCATGGGTAAACTAAAGAGATTTGAATTTAATTGGAATAAATACTTAGTTTTCACTGTCATTTACAATTAAGCTACATGTTTAAGGGGCTCTTTAATAATGAAAGATTTTATAAATACAATTTGTTTTAAATTTCTTGTATTGTTTTAAATAGTTATGGTGATTTCTATGTGCATAGGCTATTCACTATGAATGTGAATGTGTTCATATTATGCAGGTTGAATTTAGAAATGATTGACACTAATTGTTCCACTATTTTCTATTTATATTCCTAGTAAATTCAAAGAAGAAAAACATTGTTTAATCAACTCAAGTGTTAATGTCATGTCAATTTCTTCATTTCATTGTTTTTTTTCCAAATAATCAATACAGATAAAGATAAGCTATAGAAAAACAATGCTTATTTATTAATGTTAAAAGGAATACTTATTATATGCAATAAAATCTAAATATATCAAATATTTTCAAAAGAGAACATTGGAATATTATCTTTAAATATTTATTGCTCCAATTATATGGAAAAACTTCTTAATATTGGAGAAATTATTTTCCTAAATAAATGAAAAAATAATTGTAATAAAATTTTAAACACTGTAAATTGCAGATTATTTTATTATTTTCCTTAATATAAAAATAATGTGATGAAATTGTAAATCTTTTTATTTATTTATTTATTTCAAAAATTAATAGAATATTGTTTTGGCAACTAAATTATAATCATAATCAGTTCACTTAAATAATTTTTATTATTTTATAAAAAAAAAAAACTATCTATATCTAAAATAATATATTAAATTTTTTCATTTCATTAATAAAATTAATAATGCATTGCAAAATTTTATATTCATATAATTTATTATAAAACAAAATTGAAAAATTTAAATTAAAATGTTATATATTTTTTCTTTCATATATTTTATATCGTGTGAAATTTAAGTCAAAATAAAATTTTATTAAATTATTGAATAATTTTCATAAAAATATAAATTTTGCAAAACATTAATTTATTTATATATATAATCAGAAATCTTTCAGAAAATCACATAGTCAGTTAAGAAACGAAGTGTTTCTAACTACTTAGTGTAATTCATCATCAGGAGAACTACACCATTCTCCCGATGATGAACTACATTAAGTAGTTAGAAATGTGTGGTTTGTCAACTGATTATGTGATTTTCTAGAAAAATTCTGATTAAACTAGATATGGAGATCACATAAGCTTACACTCTCAAATAATAAAAATTATTAATCTTTTTTTCAAAAATACAATTTTATAAAGCACAAAAAGGAGTTGTCTTTAGTGGTACTTTTTGGAGTTTTAGGTGTCGAAATTGAGGTAAAATCTTGATTTATGTTATTTAAACTGATTTTTTACCGTATATATGGATTCAACACCCTAAAAAACCTCTAGGGCACTTCCATTGTGCAATGTTACCCATCAAAATTCTGTTTTCAATAAATTCCTACCAGATTTTAAAGAAATTAGACCAGAAAAAGCCACCATAAAACCCTTCAAAAAATCGCACTAAAAACTACTCATTAAATTCATTTAACACAAAATATATCTATATAATAAACAAAAATAAAAATTTAATAAATTTTTTTAAAATTTTCAACTTTTCAAAAAAATTGAAAAATATATATTGTAATTTCCCATATTTTACTATATTTATTCATAAAACACTATATCAACCATTCTACACTGTAATTTCCACACTTTTCTCATACAAAATCATATATTTTATTAATTACCTCTAAATTATTTTTTTTCACACTAGGTCAAAAAAAAAGTTACCTCTAAATTATTTTTTTGTTCACAGAGGCTCAAAATGAATGTTTATTCCTATAGCGTGATCTTACAAGGTTGTGCAACATTGTAAAATAATATATTCTTTTGTTCTAAATCGTTTTTGTTCACACTTGCTCAAAATTAATATTTATTCTTATAGTATAATTTTACAATGTTGTGCAACATTGTAAAATAATATAGAAAAATGATATATTCCTTCATTTACAACTTTGATTTGGTCTTCGCATTAAGTTCTCGTCGAAGAATCTTTCCCGAGGCAGACTTGAGTATAGAATCTATAAAATTGATTTTATGCAACCTTTTAAAGGGTGCTACCTACAACAGTAATCATCAAGTTATATTAGTTGCTACCTACAACAGTAATCATCAAGTTATATTAGTATCCTATTATATTAATAAATATAGGTAAGATTAAAATTAACATAAGATAAATATAGAAATTCATTATTATAATAAAATAATATTATTATAATATAGAAAAAAATAATTAAAATTCAAAAAATTATATTAAACATAATATAATATGAAGTTAGCACTAATAATATTATTGAAGTAGGGAAGGAGGTTGTATCACAAAAATCACAAATACAATTTTTGAATTGAAAAATCTTTTTAAAATGAACAATGTTGTGTAAATCATTTCCGTATCAAAATTATTAAATATATAAAATTATTCACCAGAAATATACATTATTAAAAGTAAAATATTCATGAAATAAAGAACTTTACTTATACATATATTTTTAATAAAATAACTTACAATATCACATAAATAAAAATTATAAGTTGAAAATAACTCACAAAATATAACATAGAGCACAATATAACCGTCAACCAAAATATAACCTCTATTATATATTAAAAATTATTGCTCCACATATTATAATTGTATTACCTGCTTGGCAACATAATCCATGACGTCTTTTTCTGTCAAAGAGGTTCCAGGGGCACGTACAACATAAGCTATTGAAACCTCTCCAGCGTTTAGATCAGGAAGGGCGCCCAAAAAAAACTCACCTTCAAAAATTAATCAAATGATTTACATTTTTCATACCATTACATGTTCTTTTGTTTCTCTGAATGGAAATAAAAGTACCAATATTAATATTAATATAAATATAAATAGAGAATATCACATACGGAATAACTCCCGCATCTATAATTTGGGGATGTGTCAACAATAAGCCTTCCAACTCAGCAGGGGCAACCTGTCGGCAAAATAGTAAGTGTTATAGTTAACTTCGCATATCTCTAGAAGCCTATTAAACTAATCATAATAGCATTGGCTTTTCGTATAAAAAATCATAAGAGTAAAATTATTGGGAACCATAAACTTTAATCAATTGGGAACCATATATATATGGCTGGGCAACCTATTGACAAAATAGTTAATTGTAATACTGAACTTTAGATATCTCTAAAATCCTATTAAAATATTCATAATAGCATTCGGTTTTCGTATTAATTACAATCATTTCACAATAAATTAAATATTACAATTAAAATTAAAATTTTACATACAATTACAGTTAAAATTACAATTACAAATACAAATACAATTTTACATACAATTTCAATTTCAATTTCAATTACAATCACAACATAATATTTAATAAATATCATGGTCATTTAATATTAAATTAATTAATAAACATCGCGATCATGATAACCATCATACAAATATCATATTCAAATTCGTTAACATCATCGTGATCATGATCATCTAACAAAACAAAATTAGCATTATATAACATCATCATAATACAAACATCAAATATACATCTCATGCTATCACATACACATCTATCTACTAGTTGCACATTAAATGAACATATCTAACATGACCTAACAATATACACAGCATGATGATCACCAACATGTAAATTAAGTACAACTGCAACATGAACATAAAATGCATGGACCATATATATATATATATATATATATGTCATTGATCAGTTGGTGGTACAACATCAATAACAGTACTAGTCGAGGCTTGCTTAGTAAATGGTGCAGCCTCGACAGTTGATGGTCCAGCCTACTCATGACCATGAGTATTGATGAATGTTGCAGGCTGCTAACTAGATGTGGTCAATGGTCCAACCTCATCTCCATGATCACTGCTGATAGATGCTAGTGGAGGCTCATGTTCATCTGGCGCGGTGCGAGGTGAACGATTATGAGATGATGAGTCGCTACTCACGGATTTTCCATCATGTGCTACGTCTCGACCACACCTGTAATGTGCAACAATCCTCCTCATCTGCGTAACTACAGTTGTAGCTCCTACGACATGCGGCATCAGGCTGTACATGTCACGAGGCATGCCTCTCCACATCTGTAATAGCCTATCATCGACATGTATGTCTCTGTAATGAGCAGACCTGATTCCTGCCTCAACAATCAATGCACTGAGTTGGTCACCCAACTCCATCCTGTATCTAGTATCAAGTCAACCGCGCCTAGAAAAAGGTGGTACCGGCGCACCAAGAGGAGCATGTCTCTCTGCACTAGCCTCCTGGTGATCCTTGGCATCTAGCATGCCCTGATCGTCATCAGGATCCACACCTAGATCATGTGGTGGTGTCGGCATCTCCTCGTCATCAAAAGATCCAATGTCTACAAAATATATACAAGTACACAACAATAATTAGACAATTTCATTACACAATTTAATAAAAACAAGTTAAAGAACATGTTAGAATAAATTTAAATAAAACAGTAATATTACCTCTATCATCTGGTGGCTCATCATCTGTGAAGAGGATGTTGGCACACCCTCACCAATCCAATCCAGCATAAGGACAAGGGACCATAATAAAGGGATGTAGCTCATCAACACTAGCTAGCAACTCTAGTGCATCATGTGATATCCTGGCTGGAAACACAGTCTTGCCCCTCTTGGGCATCCTCTACCCCCACATGTGCATTCGTGCCTTAATCATCGGCCTACGAGGCTGCTGATAAAAAGTTGGCCTCATCTCTGGAAACCTCTCAAAAAATAAACAAAAAATCTCTGAAGCAAAAGGAAAGTTCACTCTCCCTTGTGCATGAGCACGACATCTATCTAAGGTTGTACATAACTGCTGCAAAAAAATGGGAGACCACCTGAAAAGTCGTGGCTCCTCTACCAAAGAATAAACATAATATAGAAGCGAGCAACTAATGCATTACCCGTCACTGGTGTTGTGTGAAATGGTCGAAATGAGAAGTGAGAGGCACTGCACCTCCTCACTACCAAATGCACCAATACGTAACTGACCTCCAGTGACATGAAAATCTGCAAGAGACAATATTGAAGCTCCAATGTATCTCTGGGAGTAAAATAATTGACTCCCTGCTACACAACCAGCTAGAACCTCTGGGAACGAGGGAAAATCCACCTCTCTCCTCAATACCACTGTAATGAAATATATATCCTCCTCAATGGGTATGTACCATTGGTTAGAACCAACCTGGAAAGCCTGTCGGTGGGCATTCCACCTATAGATAAGATGTCTCAAAAACACACCATGGGCCTTTAGGGAAGTAGTCTCCTCATAGAACTTGAGGAGGCATACCTTCCTTAGGAGTCCCTGGGTAGCTGTTGTAATAGGGCGAGGGTACACATATTTCTCCTTCTCTCGTGCCTCCCATAGGTGAACCATGTCATACTGCTCCGCCTATTGTTGCTATTGTTCCCCCTCTTCTCTCTGAATCATTGACATATTAAATAATTTTTTTTTATTAAATGAGACATGTATTTAGGAATATACATATATAATTTTTTTTGGAAAAAATAAAAACAAACCAGTCAGTGTGCCACAAAAAATAGTCATGCACCGGTTCTAGTGTGTTGTTTGCTTGTCGCGCACTAGTGGCGGTGCCCCATACGGCATTCAATGCACTGTATGTGGTGCACCTGAAAATTTTTAAAGCACCATTGACTATGTGTGGTGTCAAAAGAGCGGTGTGCTGACTAAAATATATGCCCTGGCGCATATAAATGTGTCAGCACACTAGCTTCCTGACTAATTACATAGTCAACGGTGCGGTCTTTTATCAGGCCGCACCGTTGACCCTGTTGGAATGTCGAATGCGGTGCGCTGATAGACACCAAGGCGAATATTTCCGTCAATGCACCGCGTTGCTATTCCACATGGTCAATGGTGTGGCCGGCTAAATGACCGCACCACAATTTCTTTTTTTAATTTTAAAATAACGCAGTGCACCTTTCGGTACTGCCCCAGAAACAGTGCGGATACCGTTAGCATCGGTTGCAGTGCATCCTGTAAATTTTACACGCAACACCGCTTACCGGTGCGAGCAGAACAGCTCATGCACATCGTGCGACAAATTTTTTTTCTTTTAAATGGTTAATTTTAAGGTTATTTGAAATTATAATCTGCTAAAAAGCTTAATTGTGGAAAAACAAGAAAAATACCTGTACATTTCGCCATCGAGAAGGCATATTGGCTATAGAATTTTCAAAAGAAAATTTGCCCACCGTTTTGCAAAATGCAAGCTGGAAATGCACAACAGTAGTTGTAGCAATAGAACTTGTACATTTGTTGATTTTAATTGTAAAAATACAAAAGAGGTATTTAGAATAATAATTTATTAATAAAATATGATATGATAAGATATAATAAGATGATTGAAAGTTACAATGAGGCCCTGCTTATATACCTATGCAGGTGACCTTTCACGAACAGGCATGTCTTTTAGACATGCCTTTTCAGCTAACTAACAACTACTTAACATAATCACTATTTGACTAGTTAGTAATTATATTTATTCTATTTTATACAAATTATATTTGTTACATTGCCTCTTCCTTCAGAAGCTTTGTCCTCAAAGCTTAATTTTTCGACAATTTCCTTTACTTGGGAGTTTCCTTTACTTGGGATTATCTGCTAGACATGTCATTGAGCACTAGTACCTTCATTGTATGATTCGCTTGTACATTGTCCATGTTTCCATTTTGCCTCAATTTTTTTTTTTTTTTTAAATAATATAGAACTACTTTCTTCTCTTTTTCTTTTTTTTTTAATTAAATAATAGTTTTTTGAATTGAATAATATATATGTATCTATATATATTATTTATTGATTAATTTAATTAATTAAATAATAATTTTAATTAATTAAATTAATAAAATTTGATTATTATTTATTTATTTATTTATTTATATTTTTGGGTAATGGACTGTCATCATACACGTTCGTACGGTGGTGTCGGTGTCTTTACACATGTCTTTATCATTTCATGAGGCGTCTCCGATGTTGATGATCTATGTGGCTAATATCTTCGAAGTTGGGATCGGCAATTTGAACAGGGATCGGGAATCATAGATTTCCACTATATACCCTCGCAGCATTTGGTGCACGGCCACCATACCCATCAAATAATATTTGTGAATTGCAGATGTGAAGGTGTGAGGCACTTCCCGGTTAAAGGATTGCAAACATAGATGGAAGCACTGAAGATGCTACGAACCAAGAACAGGCCAGCGTCGGATGCGATGTATTGGAAGACGGAGGGTTTTTGGGAAGTTGCAAGTTATCTTTCCTTCGAATATATATTGGTTGTTGAATACCCATAAAAAAAATTCAAGGTGACGCCATGTTCACCAGCAGTATTGTCCACGAAAAAATCGAGCTCTGCCGGAACATCGTTGTAATATGTGAAATTTCCTTCTGAATGCTCGTCTCCTAGGGTTTCAGAAACCAAGATCGCTTCACAATAACTGTCTGTTAATTCACCATGTTTCATTGAACCCAACTCAATATCGCCCTTCTCGTCAACAGCAGTAGCTCGCTCGATCAATCTATCTTCCGAAAATTTCAGAACTCCGTTCAGCCTCTCGTCCTTGAGCTGAATCATAGCATGGGTTTCATTAGGAGTAGCATCCATATTCTCGATATTCTCAAAGAATTCCATGAGGTAACTATCATGCAACAAAGAAAAGTGTTTGTGCAGACTATCAAGAAAGTGAGAACGTTGGGACGATGAGCAGAGAGCGAGAGGCGAGAGTGGCCACGGCAGTGTGCTTGAAACAAGAAACATTATCCCCACATTTGAATTCTGTAATTCCAATGGGAGTTGAAGGCTAACTGTTTTGCACGCTCTCGATTTCCCATGGAGTACTCGAGAGAAAAGAGAGGGGGTTCTGCCTGTGCCCTGTCTGCCCAGCTCAATCGCTGCAGCATTTCTCTCACCCATGCACACAAGCAAGCTGGAACGACACTCCCAGCATTTAAAACATCCACCATCTTCACCCTCAAATAAGGGTTCTTGACATAGACTGGACTCACCATAAACATGATAATAAAATTCATGAAAACATCCAACACAACACCGTCTAAACACCTTGGAACCCGAGAGGTAATAAGTAAAAGCTCCATTACATCATCCACAAAGTGTTCTGGCATGGAGGCAAATTCTATTGGGCATTCAACAGGCAGAGGTATTTCAAATCCACCAACAAGGTTAACTAGCAATATCAGCATTAGTCTGTAGAAGCTCCAAGCTTGTTGAAGGAGTGGTGCATCCATGAGTATTTGAGCCTCATAGCAAAGCCTTTGTTGAGATAACTGATCAATTTCAGTGTTTGCATTAGCAATTTCTTGCTCTAATTGTGGAGGAGCTCCTGCACCATGTTGGCCTTCAAGTGTGGCAAGTGCACCTTTACTCCTCGAGAGATCATGCATTGGGATCTAGTATTCGGACAATGCTCTCAAAAGACCTAAGTTAAGAATTCTTGTTGTCATGAAAAAACATTCGGCAACAAAAGAATATCTGGTAATAACTTTTCTTTCCCCACCAGAAGAATCTTCACCCAAAAATGGAAAAATCTCCTTAAGTATATTGCTACCATCAAGACTAGGCCCTTTAATGAAGGATTTAGTGAAGGATTTTGCTTTGGCAAGAGATGCATAGAATGGATTCTTGCTCGCCATTATACTTTCACCAAAATAGGTTTTATACTGAAACTAATAAGCAGTTGCATGAAAATCCAATTTTGCAACTTTCAAAACTGTATCACCATCTCTTTCTTCTGCCACTGAAGAATCATTTTCATATTCATCATAATATGAATTTAACATAAACTCTTCTTCAAAATTTTCCATATTCATATCAGTTTCTTCATCAAAAACATTTTCTTGTTTCTCATAATAGTCCTCATCCACATCATCTTTATTTGGATCATCATCTACCTCAAGACCAGCTTCATCTTCATCCTTATATTTACCATCCTCATATTTAATTTCTTTAGTGGCTGCATATAGACAACCCTCCTGCTTCATAGATACCTTCTCTATATCATCCCCATTTTTAAAGGCTTCGTTCTGGACTTGAAGAACATCCTTCTTGGCAACTGCTTTTTCCTCAAGTTGTTTCATAGAAACCTCTCTTTCACCTTCATTCCTATCATAAACAGGGGTTGCACATATCTCAGAATTTTTTTTCTGATCAATCTCGACCTCTGGTGCAGTAATAATTGAATTGTCTTCACCCACCATGGTTGTTTTCTTGAAGGAATTTACATTCTCCAAACCTTCAAAAGCATGCTTTTTCTCAAGAACCATTGATAGTAGTTTTTCATTGACAACCTCTTCTTTGGGCACCACTGAATCTAACAATTTTTCATCCAACCTAACACTACTTTCTCCCGATTCAACCCTTTCTTCTAAAGTAGCATTGTCACTAGTTTTTTGAGAAGCTTGTAGAACATCAACTTGATGAGGATTTTCTTGAGAAGCTTGTACAACAACAGCATGATTAGAATTTTCTTGCGACAAATCCCCAACAAACAGATTTTCTCGTGGTCAGCCCCCACCAAACAGAGATTTCTTGTTCTTTTCACGCTCCTTTAATACAATTTCTCGTGGTTGGGCCCCACCAAACAGAGATTTTCTGTTCTTTTCGCTACTTGCTTCAAGTTGCTTAATAGGCAGTGAGCAAGGCTTCAAATTTAATTTTGGTCGCTCAGTAAATCGGTTTTTTGAGTGATAATCATATGACTTGCTCATCAACCCACCATGTGAATTCTTTGTAACATCCATTACTGCAGTCTGAGAAGTAGCGTCCAATGGCTTAGACCGCAGGAGAAGCTTTAACTTGGGCCGCACCCTAGCATAAGATTGTGCCTAAAAACAAGTATTGTTGTTGTTATCTTCTCTATTATCGATTACTGCATAATTTTTTTTTAAACATGTTGTGACTTCTGCAAATGAATTTTCTAATCGTTGAAGCTTTTCTTGAATTTTTTTTGTCTTTTCATTTTCTTTAGGGTCTTCGCATAATGGCACATTGTATGGTAGACAATGTTCCTGGGCTTGTATACTACGGTCATAAGCTTGTAAGACGATGTTGTGCGACATGGCTTCAACTTGGCTTTGATATGGCTCTGATACCATTGTAGCAACAAAACTTGTACATTTGTTGATTTTAATTGTAAAAATACACAAGAGGTATTTAGAATAATAATTTATTAATAAAATATGATATGATAAGATATAATAAGATGATTCAAAGTTACAATGAGGCCCTGCTTATATACCTATGCAGGTGACCTTTCACGAACAGGCATGTCTTTTAGACATGCATTTTCAGCTAACTAACAACTACTTAACATAATCACTATTTGATTAGTTAGTAATTATATTTATTCTATTTTATACAAATTATATTTGTTACAGTAGTGCGTGCAATGGGTGCAATTGGAGCACCGATGTCATGGCGGCTCAGACAAGGATAAATTGCACCGGTGCTTTAGAGCTATGGAGCACTGAGAAAAGTGAAAAATATTGTTTTTTGGCCATAATTTTTTTTTTTATTTAACCCTGTTCCAGTGTGTGGGGTTTTATGGAGCACCAGTCGGTTTTTGTTTTGGCGCGATGTTTTATGATGCACCAGTGTGGTTTCTTAATACCACACCGAGCGGTTTCTTTTTTGGTGCAATGTTTTATGATGCATCGGCGTGGATGAGTTGTGAAGCACTAGTGCTCTACAGTACTACAACGCACCGGGAAGGTGTGTATAGAGCGCACGGTGTCCGGTGTGACAATGTTTTGTGCGCACCGATGCTTTCTCTTTTCAAGCGCACCGGTGCGATTTTGGATGATAAGCGCACCGAGCGAAAAACATCCGCAAAACCCTCTGCCCACCAACCTCCTCTAGTAACCTCTGCTAGAAACGGATGTATGGGGTATTTTTATAGGGGGTTCCTCAAAAACATCCATTAGAGGGTCTTTTCCTTGTAGTGCTAGTTCCAGTAGCAGCCCTAGTATAAAAGACACCCTACTACATGAGCATCCCTAAATTAAAATAAATAAAACTTCAGTTGTAGGAATTACTTGAAATTGGGTATATCCACCCAAGTGTATCCCCTTGGGGAGCTCCAGTGTTGTTCGCGAAAAATAAAGATGGCACCTTCCTATTATGCATCGATTATCAACAATTGAACAAATTAACTATTAAAAAAAATACCCATTACTGAGAATTGATAATCTGATCGATCACGTGAAGGGTGCTACCATATTTTCCAAAATTTATTTACGATCAGGCTATCACCAAATCAGGATCAAAGAGGAATATATCCACAAGACAACGTTCCACACCTGTTGTCATTATGAATTCGTTGCTCTACCTTTCAGGCTTACCAGCACTCCAGCTACATTCATGAACTTAATGAATGGTATTTTTCATCCTTATTTGGATAAGTTTGTTTTAATTTTTATAGATGATATTCCAATCTACTCAAGAAACTTGGAGGAGCATAAGGAGCATTTGCTGATAGTGCTGCAAACTTTAAGAGAGAATCAAATTTACGTTAAATTTAGTAAATGTAATTCTTTAAAATAAATAATTCAGTATTTGGGGCATGTTATCTCCTTTGAAGGTTTAGTAGTAGATCCTAAGAAAATTAGAACCATCATGAGCTGGTCTATTCTCAAGAATGTTACAGATATCATATCTTTTATGGGCTTGGATGGATATTACCATTGTTTTATAGAAGGATTCTCTCAGATTTCCGACCCTATTACTTCCCCGCATAAGAAGGGAAGATCGTTCAAAGGGACCGAAGAATGTTAGTGTAGCTTTGAAATATTGAAACACTCGTTAACAACTTACCCCATGCTAAAAATTGCATACCTAAACAAATATTTCATTGTTTGTATATATGCTTGTCAAGAGGGAGTTCATTAGGGGAATTTTTAGGTCTAAAATGGACCTCCTAAGAAAAATGTACAACCAAAATAAACTTTATAAGAACCAATAGGATTCCAGATGATGATGTCAACCATGGGGGATGATTCACCATTTTTTTAAGTAAAAGGGTAAAAAGATTAAAAAATAATAAAATAATAAAACTGCTTTTTCAACTCATATTTTCAACTTATCTCCCAAATATTTTACTCAAATTTCGAGCGGTAGTACTCGTTGGATACAAAATTTAATTCCTCATCCAATGATTACCCATGTTGCATACTTTTGATGGACCCTGCTACTCGAAAAATGAGAAATACATGAAAAAACGTGATTGCAATCACGCTTTTCAAGTATTTCTCATTTTTCGTGTAGTAAGATCCATCAAAAGTATGCAACATGGGTACTCCTTGGATGAGGAATTAAATTTTGCATCCAACGAGTACTCCCGCTCGAAATTTGAGTAAAAATTTTGGTATATAAGTTGAAAATACGAGTTGAAAAAGTAGTTTTTTTTTTTTCCCTCCAAAATTTGATAATGTAATCAAATATTACTTTATTATTTCCACTATTATTTTATAATTTCCTTAGGAGGCCCATTTTAGACCTCAAAATTCCCCTAATGGGAGGAGTTTTTATGTAGGAAGGAAGGGTCATAGGCTATGAATCCTGCAAGTTAAAATAGTATGAGAAAAAGTTTTATGCATATTATTTGGATTTAACTGCAATTATTCATGCTCTTAAGGTTTGGTGGCATTATCTTCTAGGTAAAATATTCTCATTACTGGTAGACCATAGTAGTTTAACCAAATTATTTAAGAAACCTAATTTAAACGCTCTTCAAGTTAGGTGGACTGTGTTCCTAAGTGAGTTTAATTTTGACGTAAAACATCTAAAAGGGAAAGAGAATCATGTGGAAAATGCAATAAGTAGGAATTTTCACTATGTGTATGCAATTTCCTACAGTCGAATAAAATGTGATTGTTCTGAGCAGATTGGAGAAGCCACCCTTAGAGATCCTAAGTACTAATTTCTGTGGCATCAAAGTAAACAAATGAAAAACATGGGACAAAATTATGATTATGATATAAATTACCACAATTTATTTGATTTAAAATGGAGGTTTTATGTTCCAAATATGATATAATTTAAACAGTTTTTATTAAATGAATTTCACCGAAGCCCTTACGCCACTCACTCCAAATACTAGAAACTATTTTCTACAATTAAGAAAAACTATATTTGGCTAGGTATGAGGAAGGATATCATGGAATATCTAGCTAAATTCCTACAGTGTTAGCAAGCCAACATGTAACACCAACATCCAGTTGGATTACATCATCCCCTACTAATCAGGGGCTCAGTTTTATGCCCAAAAATCAAAGTTCTCAGAATGACTCAAAACCTAAATGACCTTGTAGTGCCTGTCTTTCTGAATCTGGTGCACAAAATGGACTCCGTATGCTACCGTAAATAAGTTCTATTTGTTTGCATAAACATGCAAAATTTCGAAAAAAAGGACAGACATATTGCCCAGTCAGTAGTCCGTACTGCTGATGTGGCATACTGACTAGGTTGGGTCAAAATTTTGTCTTTTTCCTCCAATGAGTAAGGGATTGCCAAGTGGCAGCATTGCATTGGCTAAGAATTTGGGTGATTTGGAATTTTGTATTGGTTGAAATTCAGACCAATGGGGTGAGGACACGTGGTGCAGCCTAGGGCCGCCACATGGCCCCCCATGGTTTATCAATTTTTTTTTTTGAAGTCTGGGCGTTGTCGTCAGGGTTCGACCCCATGACCTCCCACACAACATGCAATCCAACTACTGTTATGTCACGCCAAATGACTTAACCATATTACCATTGCACAAATATTTATGTTTTGTAATATTTGTTGCCGTGGGGAGAGGGGGCCAGCCCCCAGCACATAGAACCAAGGCACAAAGACCACTGGCAGAGCCAACTCTAAAACACGAAGTTAACAGTTAAACCCCAATTAATTAGCACCTAATCCATAATTATTAACACTAATCCAGAGCTATCCGTTAAGTGCGGGTTAAGAGGTAAACTTGCTTAATTAGCGCTAACCGCACTTAATTAATTTAATATGGATTAACTTGGCGGTCCGCCAAATTCGGCGAAACTACTATTTTAGTGCCAGCTAACCAAATTTAGCTCATGTTAGCTAAATTTAGGCCAGAAATTGTGGGAAAAAACGAAAAGGTCATAACTTTTGGTGTTTTCGACCAAATCAGGTACAGAAAGAGGCTAGATGACCATTTTTGGGCATTCTAGAGTCATTGGTGCATGTTTCAGGAGAAAAAAAATCATTGTAAACACACAATTTTTCAAATTTGATCATAATATAGAGGTCCAAGCCATGGAAGTTGGAGCAAGGAGATGTAGCCAAATAGGGGTGAACTCCTTCATCAAATTCTTATGTTGATGTGTTGTATGGTGATGTAATGTAATTTTATTTACTGATATTTAGCCTTTATTTTATGTTAAATTTTTCATAAAAGTAACATGAAAAACACTCATGAGACTCAATAATTTGCAAGAGAACCTAAACCCTTAAGCACACATAAGACATTGATTTCAGAATCTAAAAGAGTAATTAGCACAACAACACTAACATACTTCATTCAGATCATTTTGGTATCATATATTTAGGTTTTTTTATGCAAGAAGGGATCTAATTGTTTGCAAGTTTTTGTCATGCTTACAAGGTTAAAACTCAAAAGAGGAGAAAGAAAGCTGGTTGAGAGCCCTGCAGTTGGGTCAAGAGGAAGAAGGGAAAGGTTGCCAAAGTCTTCAACACTAGCACATCCTCAAGTTGAATTTGAGTCTTCATTGAGCATGTCTCATGAAGGAGAACCTACCATGACAGACAATGAGAGAGCATTCAGGAATGCATTCTTTGATAAGACTGAGATGGTTAAGGTTCTCTATGAGGAGAGGAATTTAAGGATGCACGGAGAAATTTCTAGGCCTCCAAGAGGATAGGGTTCTCCAGGAGGAGGAGGCCATCGATATGGTAAGAAGCCACCATCCACTCCACCATCATCATCACCACCATCTTCAACTTCCTCATCATCATCTTCCAATACCACAACCCTTCCATTTGTTCATACACATACTTCAAATCGAGTTGGTAAATCACCCTTAATTAAACTTGATGTTAAATTTGAGCTTCCAATGCATAATGGCGAAGTGAATGCAAAGAAGCTAGATAATTGGATTCGTTAATTGGAGATTTATTGCATAATTCAAAATCTTCAAGAATATGACATAAATATTCAATTGGCTTCCTTCAGAATGGAGGGTGCATCACTTGTATGGTGGGAAGCAAAGACACACGATGAGATTAAGAAAAACAGTAAGATCTCAATGTCTTGGTTAAATTTTATTTCTTCTATTAAAAGGAAATTATATCCTCTAGATTACATGCAAAAATCTATTATGAGTTGGAAAAATTTTAGACAATTGAAAGGTCAAAGTGTGCAATATTACACTAATGAATTTAGGATAAGAGCTCTTATGTTAGGTGTTGATTTGCATAGCCAAGAAAATTTAATGAAGTACATAGGGGGTTTTCATAGTTACCTGAAACATACCATCCTCATATTTAATCCAACTAGTATAGATGAGGTTTGTATGCAAGCTACACGCATTGAGGCAATAGGGAAAAATATACAAGAAGAGGGTAAAAAGAAACCATTCAAGGGTGGTGAAAAAGGAAAGATTTTCAAGGGTACAAAAAAGAAGAATGCATCCATTAAAAAATAAGGGGATAAAACCACATGTAATCATTGTTCCAAAGAGGGTCATGATGAAGCCCACTGTTGGAAGCTTCATCCAGAATTGAGGCCTAAGAAACTCAACAACAAGGGGAAACAAAAGACAACTACTACCACACAACAGGATCTTGGATCCGATTCAGGAGATGATTCTAAAATTGTAGCCATGGTCACAAAGGGAAAAGAAGCCATATCAAGTACTAGTTCATCAAATTGTCATAGTAACACTCCAAGTGAAGAAACAATAATAGAGTTGTTTCATGTAAGAGTGATCTCAAAACATACAAAAATTGACACACTATTTGATAGTGGGTCTCAAGCGAACTTAATATCTGAAGAATTAGTAAAGAAGCTTAATCTTGAAACCTTACCTCATCATAATCCATACCCTTTGGGTTGGATAACCAACGATACAAATTTATAGGTTACAATAAAATGTATTTTACGGTTTTCAATTACCGCAAACTTCATTGATGAAGTTGAGTTAGATTTTTTACCGCTTGACATATTAGGAATTGTTTTGGGTAGTCCCTATTTCTATGACAAGAAAGTGGTCTTCTATTGCCATGAGAACAAGTATCACTTGTTCAAATATTGAGTGTAATATATTGTGAGAGCTCATCGCAAAAAGCTAAAGCTCTCTTTAGTTAATGTTGGGCAAATGAAGAGACCAATAAATTCAAGAAAGAACTTTGTGCTTCTTATAATAATAAAAAAAGAATGATAAGGATTATGAATCTTTTGAAGGTTATGATGATAAATTAAAATTTGATTTGTAATTTAATGTGGTAATTCAACATGGTGAGATGTTTTAGGAACCAAAGGGGTTACCTCCCAAGAGGGGAATCCAACATGAGATACAACTGCAACAGGATGTTCCACTCCCTAACATTGGCATGTACCACATGTCATTAATGGAAAGTGTAGAAATGAAGAAGAAAATCCAAGATTTGTTGAATAAAGGTAGCATTCGCCCATCTACCTCACCATGTGGTTCACTGATTTTATTGGTTCCCAAGAAGGATGGAACATGGCTCATGTGTGTGTATTTCCATGCACTCAACAAAATCATGATAAATAATCGTTATCTGCTCCCAAGGATTGATGAATTTCTTGATCAATTGAGGTATGAAAAATATTTCACTAAGTTAGACATAAGAAGTGGTTATCATCACGTTAGAATAGTTGAACAGGATATATGGAAGACCACATTTAAAACTAAACAAGGATTGCTTGAGTGGCTTGTTATACCTTTTTGTCTTTGCAATGCTCCAATTACTTTCATGAGAGTTATGAATGATGTATTGAGACCATTTATTGATGAGTTTTTCATTATCTACTTTAGATGATATTTTGGTATTCAACAAATCACGAGATGAACATGTCATGCATGTAAGAAAGGTGCTTGATGTCTTCAGAACATTTGTTTTTGAAGATGTCAAAATGTGAATTTGGTAAAACTTCTTTAGTGTATTTGGGACATATTGATTGAGGAGGTGAGCTGAAGATAGACCCTTCTAAGGTTGAGGTCATTAGGAATTGGCCTACACCCAAGACAGTCACTGAGGTAAGAAGTTTTCTAGGAGCAGAAAAATATTGGAGGAAGTTCATTGCTAATTTCTCTTCTACTGCAGCTCTATTATATGTATTGACTAGTGTTAAGAAAGTATTCCAGTGGGGAGGAAATAAACAAAACTCATTTGATGCTTTGAAAAAGAAAATCAGTTCAACCCCAATACTAGCACTACTGGACTTGAGACAGCCCCTTGAGATTCAAGCTGATGCAAGTGACTATGCCATTGGTGCAATCCTCTTACAACATGGTAAGCCTATTTGATTCCAATCAGAAATGTTTAATGGTGCAATGATAAATTATCCTACATATGAAAAGGAACTATATGCCTTGGTTCAAATTATGAAGAAGTGGAAACATTATTTTATGGGAAAGGAGACCATCATTCACACCAATCACCAACCTTTGCAATACTTGCAATCACTAACTAAATTGCAGTAGTCAAGGTTCTTTCGATAGATCAGTTTCTTGCAACAATTCCACTTGGTCATTAAGTATAAGAAAGGTATATACAACAAGGTCGCTAATATGCTTTCTAGGCCTATTATTAGTGCATATACTTTACTAAAGAATACTTATGTTTTACATGAAAGTTACATTGAAAAATATGCATTTGATAATGATTTTCAAGATGTTTATGCAAACTTGAGTCAAGTTCGCCAAGTTGAGGAATTAGATTACCATGTACATAATTACTTGTCGTATCATTTGGGCAAGCTTTGTATTCCATAGGGTGAGAGAGTGAATGTCATAAGGGAAGCACACACTTCTCTTATTGCGGGACATTTTGGTGTAAGAAAAATAGTGGAAAATCTTCAGAGGTATTGTTATTGGCCTTGTATGCTTGAAAGTGTGTCATGTTTTATTAAAGGTTGTTCATTATGTGTAGTCAATAATCCTAGTAATAGGAAGTTAGGATTGTACGCACCACTTCTATTTCCTTCACGTCCATGGGAGAGTATTTCTATGGATTTTGTAGGAGGTCTTCCTTTGTCAAAAAGAGGTCACGATTATTTGTATGTAGTTGTGGATAGTTTCAGCAAAATGTGTATATTGATGCCATGTAAAAAGCAAGTTATAGCTGAACAAATAGCTCATATTTTCTTTCAAAATTTTTGGGTTCATTTTGGGTTGCCTACATCTATTGTAAGTGATAGAGATTCTCGATTTTTTGAGAATTTTTGGTCAAGCTTGTGGGACTTGATGGAAACTAAGTTGAAGAAGAGTACAACCTTTCATCCACAAACAGATGGTCAAACCGAGGTGGTCAACAAAACAGTCATTCATCTTCTTTGAGGATATTGCAGCAAACATCCTAAGTTGTGGGATGAACAGTTGCATTACATTAAACATGCTTACAACCGTGCAAAACACTCCTCTACTCAAACATCACCATTTGAGGCATGTCTTCGATACCTACCAAAATTGCCATTGGGTTTCATTTTTGGGAAAGATGTAGATATCTATGGGCATACCGACATAGGTAAAGAAAATAAATTCATAGAGAAAATTTAGTTGATCCATCAAACAATGCAAGATCAACTAGAAAAAAGTAAAGGCATGAACAAATCAAGGCATGACAAACATCGTGTGGATCATAAGTTTCAAGTTGGTGATGAATTTTGGTTTCACATTAGCAAGGAAAGGCTTCAAGGAGAAATCAAAAAGTTGAAACCAATCCATTATGGTCCTTTTAAAATTATAGAAAATATTGGTAAGAATGACTTCAAGCTTGATTTGCCTTCATACATGCAAATTTATTCAGTTGTTAATGTTAAAAATTTGAGATTGTATGAGCCTCCTTTGATTGAAGATCAAGGATAGAATGTTCAAATGTCATCTATTGAAGATTTTTCTCTAGATTTCTTTATTCATCTTCAGTAAGACACCATACATGACACGAGGACAAGGACATCAACAAGAGGAAGTGTCAACTATCTTCGAGTGGGGCTTAAAGGAAAAAATCCTTCAAAATACAAATGGATTGAAATTGGGAAGGTGAGGGAACTGTACCCTCACTTGTTCAACAATTTAATATGATATTTTGGTGTCCAAAAGCTTCCAGTGGGGAGGAATGATCAGGGGCTCAATTTTATGCTCAAAAATCAAAGTTCTCATAATGGCTCGAAACCTAAACGATTGTGTAGTGCTCGTCGTTTTGAATCTGGCGGACTTGGTTTCATGAAAAATTGACTCTGTATGCTCCTGGAAATGAGTTCTGTTCATTTGCACAAACATGTAAAATTTGAAAAAAAAAGACAGATAGGTTGCCCAATCAACAGTTCATACTGTTGATGTGGCATGCTTACTGGGTTGGGTTGAAATTTTGTATTTTTCCTTTGGCGAGTAAGGGACTGCGAAGTGGTGGCATTGCATTGGCTGAGAATTTTGGTGATTTGGCATTTTTGTATTGGTTGAAATTTGGACCAATGGGGTGAGGAAATGTGGTGTAGCTTGGAGCGGCCACGTGCCCCCCCTCATGGTGGATTAAATTTTTTGTTTGAATTCTGGGCGTTGGCACCGGGGTTCAACTCTGCATCCTCCCACATAACACACGAACCAACTACTTTTGCACCACACCAAATGACTTAACCATATTACCATTGCACAAATATTTATGGTTTGTAAGGTTTGCCTCCGGGGGGAGAGGGCGCCACTAGCATATAGAATCGAGGCCCAAAGACCACCTACGAAGCCAACTCTAAAACATGGAGTTAACAGTTAAAACCCAATTACTTAGCACCTAATCCATAATTATTAACACTAATCCGGAGTTATCCGTGAAACACAGGTTAAGCACTAAACTTGCTTAATTAGCGCTAACCACACTTAATTAATTTAATATGGATTAACTTGGTGGTCCACCAAATTCAGCAGAACTACCATATTAGTGCCATCTAACTAAATTTAGCTCCAGTTAGCTAAATTTAGGTCAAAAATTGTGGGAAAAATAGAAAAGGTCATAAATTTTGGAGTTTTCTACCAAATCAAGTGTAGAAAGAGGCTAGATGACCATTTTTGGGAAATTTGGACTCATTGGTGTACGTTTTAGGAGTAGAAAAGCATTATAAACACATCATTTTTCAAATTTGAGCATAATATAGAGGTCCAAGCCATGGAAGCTAGACCAAGGAGATGTAGCCCAAGAGGGGTGAGCTCCTTCATCAAATTCTTGTGTTGATGTGTTGTATGGTGATGTACTTTATTTTTATTTTCGGTTGTTCAACCTTTATTTTATGTTAAATTGTTCATAAAATTAACATGAAAAGCACTCATGAGACTCAATAATTTGCAAGAGAACTTGAACCCTTAAGCACACATAAGACATTGATTTTAGAATCTGGAAGAGTAATTAGCACAACAACACTAACATACTTCATTCAAATCACCTACCCATACTTGAATGGAATGGACTTTATAATAGGCTTGCCAAGATCCAAGAAGAAAAATGACTCGATTTTGGTAGTAGTGGATAAATTGAGCAAAGTAGCTCATTTTATACCCGTTAAATCCATATACCAGACTGTTCAAATTGTAGACATATTTATTAGATAAATATTTTGGTTACATGGGATACCAAGAGTAATAATTTCTAACAGAGATGTGAAGTTTACATTTGCATTTTGGAAGGCCCTCTTCCTTGGATAGGGAACTCAAATCTAGTTCAGTACATCTTATCACCCATAAACTAATGGGCAGATTGAGCGAGTCAATCAGGTATTAGAGAACATGCTCTGCATCTATGTGATCCGACAACCAACTAAGTGGGAGGAATACCTCCATTTGGTGGAATTCACTTATAATAATAGTTATCACGAATCAACAAAAATGAGTCATTATGAGGTATTGTATGGGAAAAAATTTCGAACTCCTACCAACTGGAGTAACTTGGAAGATAATTTAATCCTAGGGCCTGGTATTTAGCAGAGATGGAGCATGTAGTAAAGAAAGTACGCCAAAATCTAAGAGCCACTTAAGATAGACAGAAAGCTTATGTACAGAAAAGGAACTCACAAAGAGTTCCAAGTGGGTGATCATGTGTATGTAAGGGTTGAACCCAAGCGAAGTACTCTCAGATGGGTTGGGTGTGAAAAATTATCACCCCCATATTGCAGACCCTTCCAAATACTAGAAAGGATAGGACCAGTAGTGTATAGACTTGTGCTACTAAGCCATATACGAGTCCATAATGTGCTTCATGTGTCTCTGCTTAAAAAATACGTATACGATAACATACACATCATAATTTAGCAAGATATACAGTGAAATAAGATGAATTTCAAGATGTGCGTTTATTTTTAGGTTCAATTTTCTGATGGAACTAACAATCGTACTATGTATGCTATGCAAGTAAAACCAAACAAAGAATTTTTGGTATAACCCTTGCGCATTCTAGAAAAAAGAGAAACAACGTTGCAGAGGCTAGCTATCACCCAAGTTAAGGTGCAATGGAGGCACTTTAGCCCAGAATATGCCACTTTTGAGGATGAAGAGTTAATGCGATAGGAATAACCTGACCTTTTTCCAGGGAAAAGATGAAACACTGAGGACGGTGTTCAAGGAGGAGGAAAATGTCATACCTTATTGCATTAAAATTTTTGGTTATCTTTGTTGTTATACTTTCGGTAATTATTTTTGTTTGTTGAGACTTGTTATATACATACATACATACACACACACACACACACACACACACATATATATATATTTTTTAAGAATATAGATGTACTTGGAAACTCTATGAGGATACCCTAAACGATTTTTTTTAACTACCGAAAACAGTTGAGCGATTATGGTTCTTGGTTTTCCTTTCTTGGAGATAAATGAATCTCAGTGGAAAGGGAAGGGGTTCTTGTTTTTTCCATATTTCTTGCTAAAGGAGGAAGAGAAGAAGATCTGAACAATAAATGACGGTTGTAAGTTACAGGTGAAGGGAGATTCCTGAGCTGGGATAATCCAGTGGAATTCTTTATACAAAATAAATTTAACACTAGACTTGGGAGAAGTCTTGAGGTCTCTCAGTTGAACAGAACGGTCATAGTCACCAAAGAAATATTATATGCTATGGTAGTTGGATAAGCTCTTGGGGAGACTCGAATGTGATTTTCGATCTCATTGGAAGGTTTGAAGGGTGCTCTTTTGGCCAAGTTTCTGGGGTTATCATGATCAGGCAGATAAGTATCATAATTTTTTTTGTATAAATAAGTTCTTTATATGTTGCAAGGATAGTTGTAGGCTTTGTAATTATTATTTTATAGGTCTACAATTACTATTTTATTTCCTGAAAGACTAAAGCGAGAAATTAGTATATAAGGGTTACAACAAAACTGAAGGAAAATTCATAGGTTGAATTATGGTGTAACCCTACAAGGATGACCAAGATAGTGAATATATAACATTTGAATCTTGTGTGAAGCTCCGTAGTAACCATTTAGAAGGTGTAGGAAAAAATATTGTATTGTCCAATTAAATGATACATCACTACCGACATCGGTTAGTCCGACCTCCAAACGGAAATCCGAAGGCCAAACAATCCTATCTCATAGCAGTGACTAAGATAGAGGCTACATTAATTCAATATTAGTAAAACTTGAAATCAAACCCGACTCTTTAAATTGATAACAGAAAACGAGAGAGCGGTTACAAAAATTCATAAGTAATGTTGGGAGTATTATATATATATATATATTAGAAAAATAAGAGAACTAAAAAACAATACACATTGAATGCTGTAGAAATTTGAATAATAGCTGAATCATTCACCGAGATTATCCTGATTACACACTATTTAAGCTTCATGCATAATACATAACCTCTTCTACAATTGATCATCAATTTGCAGAAATAGAAGCAATCGCATGCACACATTAAAACATAATCAAGCACACATATAACACAGTATGTAATGGGGAAAGCTTACAGCTGAAAACCCCCAAATATCTGTATATTATAATGATAGAGAACATGTAACAATACATAGCACAAAGCTCCTCACATCTCTCAACACTATCTCACATGCTACACACAAACTAGCTCAGATATGAACAAGTCACAAGTTCAAATCTCCTCCACAAGTTTGCCTGCCTCTACTGCGCAATCCAAGATGAATAATGATGAGATCCAAGTTCGAATCCCACTGGCTTGTACTGCGCAATCCTCATTGGCAATCTCAATCAATGTGTGTGCAAATCCCATGCACAACTATAGTCACAACTGATAGTAGACTCACCCTTTCACCCACCTCTAACACTGGTCTCCACTGAACTGTCCATGCATTGCAGTTAACTGATGTATTCTTTAGTTGATTTATGAGTTAATAATTATTGAATTAATTAATAATTAATTCACACCACTCATCACTAGTTTATTTATCAGTTAGACTAAATACAACTAGTTCAACTAAGTTAAACCGAACACAACTCCACCAACTGTCTCATCAACTCCACCAAACTCTGCCACATGAGTTCTAACTGAATTCAACCATGCAATAGCTCAACTAACCCATAGGAAAAAGCGTATTTCCTTCTGTCAGTTGCATGTGCCACATCCAAGCATCAAACTGAAGTGCTCCAAGAGGATAAGATAATTCTTATAGTCCAAATATTATTAAGGGCTAATAATATTCGACTGATCTATTTTTAGACTGGCAGTCTAAAAATAGATTCCGCCCAATGTCTAAAAATAGAGGTCCATATATTTTTACCAACTTGACCAATCATCCATAAATAGTATCCTACAACTCATAGACCATGATCCATATGTCTAAAAATAGACATAGTCTAAAAATAGACTTTGCGCCAAAAATAGCCTGCGGGCCCACTTAGTGAAGGCGAATTCTTTTCACTAAGCTCCATCATCTTGTTGCATTTTCAACACTCCCTCTCAACAATATATGGATTATCTGCAACCCCTATCCTGCCTCTGTGGTATTCTAATTTTCTCTTGGTGAGCGCCTTCGTCAAGATATCAGCATCCTGATCCTCCGTGGGAATGTATGAAAGTAACATGATTCTCCGCTGCACACAATCTCTGATATGATGGTACCTGATGTCGATGTGCTTGGATCTATCATGAAATACTGGATTAGCCGAGAGTTTAATGCAACTCTGGTTATCACAATAAATCACAGTAGGCTCCAAGTGCGACCCGAACAACCCGACTAGGATCTTCCTCATCCATATGGCCTCGCATGCAGCCAAGCTTGCTGCCATATACTCAGCCTCTGCTGAACTGAGTGCCACGGATCTCTGCTTCCTGCTGTACCAAGAAACTGCTGTCGACCCAATACTGAAGATCCCTCCAGATGTGCTCTTTCTGTCCGTTGGGCTCCCTGCCCAATCTGCATCCGTGAAGCCACACAACTTCACCTCATCCTCCTGTCTGTACCACAAGCCATATCCCGATGTGCCTCTAAGATAACGCAATACATGCTTGCCTGCCTTCCAGAAGAGCTTGGTAGGCTTAACCATAGCTTGCGAAAGCTGGTTAACAACATAGCATATATCGGGTCGTGTATTGACCAGATACATAAGCGACCCCACCAATTGTCGATAAACAGTGGCATCCACTACCTCCGCTGAAGTAGCATCCTCCTTCCTCCAACCACCAGGAAGAGGAGTATCAACAGGCTTGCAGCCATGCATGTTGAACTTCTCCAGTATCTCCCGGGCATACTTACCCTGAGAAACAAACAGTCCACCACTGCGCTGCCAAATTTCCAATCCCAGGAAATAATGGAGGCCCAAGTCCTTCATCTCAAACTCCTTTGCAAGATCAGCCTTGCATGAGTGTATCAATAGTTCATCACCTGTCAAAATCAAATCATCTACATAAAGTACAATGATCAGCAACTTACCCTCCACCACAATCTGGTATAGGTTAGGATCCGCCTCACTCTTGGAGAATCCAAGTCCGGTGAAATAACTGCCTATCCGTGTGTACCAAGCACGAGGTGCTTATTTCAACCCATACAGCGCTCTCTTGAGCCTGCACACATGCGACTCGCTGCTGAAGATCTCGAAACCTTCGGGCTGCTCTATGTACACCTCCTCCTCAATGACTCCATTGAGGAACGCAGTCTTCACATCCATCTGATGAATGTGCCACCCCATCTGCGCTAAGAGAGCAAGAATCGTCCATATGGAAGAATACCTTGCGACAGGTGCAAATGTCTCCTCATAATCGATCCCCTCTATCTTTGAAAAGCCTCGGGCAAAAAATCTTGCCTTTTACTTCTCCACACTCCTGTCAGCTGCCTGCTTCACTTTGTAGATCCATCTCAAACCCACCACTGATTTCCCCTCCGGCCTCGGGACAATCTCCCATGCATTGTTTCTGACAATCGAATCATACTCTTCCACCATGGCATCTACCCATGCGAGGTCCTCCATAGCTTCCTCGAAAGAGGATGGCTCTATCACGACACATTTTCTCACAAGAGCCATGTATCCAGTGTACCGGTCCGGTGACTGTCTCTGTCTACGCTGTGTTGTAGGTGGTCCTACAACCTTCTATGCATCTTGAGCCAGTCGCTCAGCTTCTGTAGTGCGCTTCCGCCCTATGATGGTTGGCACTGCATGAGTGGTCTCTTCCACTCCATGAACTTCCTCTTGTGGCTGATCCACATCCTAAAGCTCATCCTTAGGAACTAATAGCTCCTCATCTGCATGCAAGTGTGGCTCCCTCTCAAGCAAACACTTCATGGCTTTCTCCTCCTGAAATTTGATATCTCGTCGCACAACAGTCTTGCGATTTTCTGGCAAATACACACGATAGTTGTGGGGCGTATCAGTGTACCCCACAAATATTCCAACCTCTGCAGTCGGCTCCAGCTTCTTCCTGGCATCCTTCGTCACATGCATGTAGACAGGTGAACCAAAAATCCTCAAATGGGAAATATCAGGCCTCTTACCAGAAAATGCCTCTTCGGGTGTACTCATGCCAAGTATCTTGTGAGGACAACGGTTCTGCACATATACTGCAGTATTGCATGCCTCCACCCACAAGTGAATGGGTAGGCCCTGATCATGCAACATCGCCCATGCATCACCCACGATCATTCTGTTCTTCCGCTCAGCAACCCCGTTCTGCTGTGGGTTATGAGGTGCTATGAGCTCTCTCTGAATTCCTTCTGCGCTGCAAAAGTCCTTGAATTCGGCAGAGATGAATTCACCACCATTGTCGCTCCTAAGAGCCTTCACCTGCTTCCCCGATTCCTTCTCAACCAGTGCCTTGAACTCACAGAACTTTGAGGATGTCTCGCTCTTCTTATGCATGAAGAAGATCCAGCACTTCCGAGAAAAATCATCAACAAAGATCACATAGTACCTGTGCTTTGCTGTCAAAGCTACTGAGAAAGGTCCACACACGTCTGTGTGAATTCTCTCAAGGATCGTCGTGGCGTGACTATCCTTCTCGTGAAAGTGTCTTTCACAAATTTTCCCAAGGTACACCCCTTGCACTGATCTGACTGCGCAAGAGTGCCCTTAGGAAGCCCAATAGAAATTTGCTGTAGTATCTTCAAAGCTCCATGGTGAAGGTGGCCCAATCTCCGGTGCCACAGCTCGCCATCATCCCAGCTCACCACTCCTTCTGCCTTGCATGCCATTGCTGCGCAACCATATACTTGCAATTGATAAAGGTTCTTGACTCGAACCCCTATTTTCCGGGTTTCTCTAGTTGTCTTACTGCGCAGGAAAGCCTTTCCCTCGCTGAAGACAACATCATACCCCTTGTCTTCTAACATCACCACAGAGATAAGAATCTTCTTCAATCCTGGAACATGCATCACTTCCTTCAATACGAAGGGTTTACCAAACTCCCTCTCAAAGGAAATGGTACCGATACCGGTCGCATTGTATCTACCATCATCGCCCATCTTGATGTGCACTCCAAGATCTTTCTCATCCAAATCTGAAAACAAATCTCGATCTCCTATCATGTGAAAAGACGCACCACTGTCCAAGAACCAAACTGAACCCATCACACTTGATACCAAGCATGCGATCAGTGAAAAATACAGCTCAAACTGCGAGGCTAAGGCCTCTCCCGCTGCAGATCCAGCAGCAAGCTTATTTTTCTTCTTTTGCGGACAATTTGTGGCATAATGTCCGTGCTGGTGACAGTGAAAGCACTTCACCTTGGACATGTCCTGCTTCTTGCCTTTCGCACCGGAATGAGAAGCTTTCTTACTCTTCCCCTTCTTTGCTTTGGCAGCCAAAGCGCAATTTTCTTCATCAGATGCCTTTGATGAAGGTCCGTCCCTGGTACTCTGCCTTATCTCCTCTTGCATGAGATCCGACCAAAGTCGCTCCCATCCTGGCAATTTCTCCCGACCATTGACAGAGTCCTGATAGGAATGCCAACTCTTCGAAAGACCAAGGAGAGCCAAGTCCACCAAGTCCTCCTCATCTACAGTCACCCCCACACTTCCCAGCTCATCCCTGCATTGGGTGAACTTCGTGAGGTACTTGGGTATACTGTCACCTTTCTCCATCTTAATGTTTCTGAGTTTATCCTTGAGCGCCAACTTCCTCTGGTCGCTCTTGCTTTGGAATAACTCTGTCAACGCTTTCCACATCAAGTATGGATAAGTTTTTCCATGCAGGCTGGATACAATGTGATCCTTCACACCCTCCAACAGAATCCTTCGACATTTTGCTGTCTTCTTTTGCCAAACCTCAACTTGAGCAGCATCAGTAGGCTTTGGGACTTCAGAATCTATGAAATCCTTCAGCCCATTGTCATCTAACACCGCCTCCATCTTGTCCTTCTATGCAACATAATTCGAGCTGCCCTCAAGGGCATACTCCAATCGCAATCCGTTGAAAGACATTTCAACTTTGACACCAAGAAAACTCTGCTGCAAATTCGAATTCCAACAGCTCAAAACTCTACTGCTTCTGATCTAAACTTGAGAAAAAATTATTTCTAATACATAGATTGACTGTAGGGGCATTTACTGGATATATCACCTTTCAAAGAAAGGATGGATCCAGAGGCTACCTGGCCCTCGTACAGACTCTGCCTATAGAAATAAAATGTAATCACCGTAATAGATCCGATGATCAATCTCGCTCTGATACCATGTAGAAATTTGAATAATAGCTGAATTATTCACCAAGATTATCCTGATTACACACTATTTAAGCTTCATGCATAATACATAACCTCTTCTAAAATTGATCATCAATATGCGGAAATAGAAGCAGTCGCATGCGCACATTAAAACATAATCAAGCACACATATAACACAGTATGTAATGGGGAAAGCTTACAGCTGAAAACCCCCAACTATATATATATTATAATGATAGAGAACATGTAACAATACATAGCACAAAGCTCCTCACAACTCTCAGCACTATCTCACATGCTACACACAAACTAGCTCAGATATGAACAAGTCACAAGTTCAAATCTCTTCCACCTGTCTGCCTGCCTCTACTGCGCAATCCAAGATGAGAATGAATGAGATCCAAGTTCGAATCCCACCAACTTGTACTACGCAATCCTCATTGGAAATCTCAATCAATGTGTGTGCAAATCTCATGCACAGTTATAGTCACAACTGATAGTAGACTCACCCTTTCACCCACCTCTAACACTGGTCTCCACTGAACTGTCCATGCACTGCAGTTAACTGATGTATTCTTTAGTTAATTTATGAGTTAATAATTAGTGAATTAATTAATAATTAATTCACACCACTCATCACTAGTGTATTTATCAGTTAGACTAAATACAACTAGTTCAACTAAGTTAAACCGAACACAACTCCACCAACTGTCTCATCAACTCCACCAAACTCCGCCACATGAGTTCTAACTGAAGTAAACCATGCAATAGCTCAACTAACCCTTAGGAAAAGCGTATTTCCTTCTGTCAGCTACATGTGCCACATCCAAGCATCAAACTGAAGTGCTCCAAGAGGATAAGATAATGTTTATAGTCTAAATATTATTAAGGGTTAATAATATTTGACTGTTCTATTTTTAGCCCGGCAGTCTAAAAATAGAAACCGCTCAATGTCTAAAAATAGAGGTCCATCTATTTTTACCAACTCGACCAATCATCCATAAATAGCATCCTGCAACTCATAGACCATGATCCATATGTCTAAAAATAGACTTTGCGCCAAAAATAGCCTGCGAGCCCACTTAGTGAAGGCGACTTCTTTTCACTAAGCTCCATCATCTTGTTGCATTTTCAACAAATGCCAGAAAATTAGAAGGAATAAGTAGGAAATTAAACCCAAGATGCATGCGTTGTCAAGAAAGAGAAAGAAAACTGGAAAATTGTATCATACATTCTGGGAATAAAAGAGTGTCGAAATAATCTTGACGTTGCAATGACTTAAACATCTATGGAGAAAACACACAATAATCATAAGAGAAACACTTCCAATTTCTATCTATTTTATATTGTTGAAAAAAAATAAGTGGACAGACCCTTTCTACTCTTGAATCTAGTAATGTTGGATTTACACTCCGAGCAGTTTTTGTAGAGAATTAGATTAGATGATAACAAACATAGTCTCTATGAGACTAGAAACTTACACCCAAAACCCACTTTAAATATAAATATCCATGCAATAAAAGAACATTGTGCGAGAAATTTGCAAACATTTAAAATGGCAGTGCTTGCCTTACATTTTGTATAAATTAAGAGGAAAAGCATCTGAAGTACTTAAATATCATTATTCAGAATCAAAATAAAATTGGTATAGACCAAAATCCAACCAGTTATCGAATTCCTTGGCCTTTTAAATTAAAATGTAACTAAACAACTCATAACCCTAAGCATAGGTTTAAACCCTCAAACCTAGAACAAAGAAGTAGAAACGATGTTCAAAAGAAAACATGTGGATTAAACTCTACAGGGTTTCAAGAATACCTGGTGAAAGAAGTCATTGGATATACGACAGAGAGAGTCGAATTGAACTGAAGCATCAGGAAGGTGGGAAACCATACCTGCAACCCAAAGAAAACAACCAAACATAACTTAGTTAGCATGCAACTACACCGTTGAACTTTTAAAAGTTAGGAAAATCGCAATTGTTGAAGAACCAGAATTACCTGTAGAAGAGGGGTTCACTCGTTGACCAAATCTGAATATGTGAAACGAGAGGAGAAACATTCTAAAATTATTCACGGGTAGCAAGTGAACCAAAAATTGTGCGTGCTTAGAATTCTTGCTAGTTACCTATATATGGAAGACAGGAGATTCTACAATCAATCTAGCAACCAGACTTGAAACCCTGACATGAACGTCAAACAAACATTCAATATTTTGACATTCCAATTTTATCTGTTAATAACATAAGATAGGTTCTGACTATACAAAGGGGTGATGAATTACCGGTGGCAGGTAGAAAACATTTTTCGCTGAAGGAGTGACATGATGAGTTGAGGAGCGACGTCGTGAATTTGAGGAGCATCTGGTCTGTAGAGTGGCACCATGGTTCAGGAAACATTCAAATGAGAAAGTCACCATGGGTTTGGCGGAGGGGTAATACCCTAACCGCTTCCCAAGGAATAGATACTGTCAGATCACAAGTGGGATCAAAGTTACGGAAATGTCCACGTTTCCATCACACAGATGACAGAAGCACTTCGAGAAACTTCGATAAGCATAGGGTAATGTTAGTATGTTGCGCTGCAAACCCAAAGTTACCACCTTTGACCAATGGCTAGGAATTATTTATTATGCCTTAAGTTATGTTATAACCATTCCTATAAACAACCTTACTCATTATCAATCAGAGGTTTATGTGTAACCAACATAGCATTTGGATATGAACTATATGGCCTCATAATAGACAACCTGAAACTTATGTATTCCAAAACCCATAATATGTGGTATATGCTCATCGAGGCATCAATATAATGTTTTTCCCTAAGTTTTTGTTACCCAAGATATATATATATATATATATATATATATATATATATATATATATATATATATATATATATATATATATATATATATATATATATATACTCTTAGTTTCTATATGTTTTTATGTTTCACCCTCAAAAGGTAATTATGGTGTATATGGATGTGATAGAGTAGTATTATTTTGGCTCTGCTTCTTTTTATAAAATTGTAAATTACATTGCATGTTGAAGCTTCTGAGCACAGTTCAGCTTAATATTACGCTAGTATTGATTTATACATGCCCATATATTATGTTTGGTAAGGAAAAAAATGAATCTTTGCAACCTACAGTCCTTTCTGGCTTATAATCAATTCTATTAGGGAAATGAGAATGACTCATCTTGATTCACTCAACAAAGCAGCACTCTCGAGAACCATTTCTCCCATTGTCAGCAATCCGACTGAACTCCAAAAATAAATACGAAGAAAACCCCTTGTGGATATTCTATATTAAGTTTTCTGCTATAATAGGTGTTTTCTGTTAATTTTTCTTGCAAACTCCGAAGCGAGGTTACTCACCACTACATTATATTAATTCATAATATTTTAAATTTAAATCTAAAATAAAATAGACTACAAGTTTTCTACTATAATAGGTGTTTTATGTTAATTTTTCTTGCAAACTCCGAAGCGAGGTTACTCTTGATTATGCACGTTGTCTAAAACTACACCACTACATTATATTAATTCATAATATTTTAAATTTAAATCTAAAATAAAATAGACTACACGTTTTTCTTAAGATTTATTCTTGAAGGCCACCTTTACTTTTCACAAGCCAAAAATAAGTATATATATATATATATATTTAAAAAATAAGTTATACAAATTAAACTTTTCATAATTACAAAATACTATCCAAAAACGACATATTTACCTAACATTATTCTCAAAATAAATTATAACCACATGCATACTTATTTGTTATATCTATGATAAAGAATTCACAGATGAGATCGCACCACCCTTCCAATGAAAAATTGGACGTAAGTATATCTTTTTTTTATAAATAAGTTAAATCCATTTAAAAAAATTCATAATTACAAAGTACTATCTCAAAATGACATTTTTACTCCACATTTTGCTAAAAAGAAATTATAACCACATGCATACTTATATGTTATGTCGATGACCAAGAATTTATAGATGAGACCACACCACCCTTCAAATGAGAAATTGGTTATTACTTCCAGTTTCTCCCCTAGTCAAGCTCAGTTCCAAAACAATCACTTAGGCAACTGTTTTCTCAAATTAAATTCACTGGCATTAGTACCTCCAGTCCAACCTAGAATTTTTAGGCAAACCAAATTTGCAATATGGAGTTTCCACTCGCCAGATCAAGAATATTCTACTGAGAACGTCTTGTTTTTTTTTTTCTTTTCAAATTTTCTCTTTAGATTCCTTTTTTCCTTCTTCCTTCTCTCTCCCTCAAATAAATACCCTTAAATCTTAAATGTTAACTTTCTGGTAAAAGAAAATTACTAAGATCTCATCCATAAATTCTAGAACTCAACATAGGTTTTTTTCTTTCAACAAAGTAATTTATTGTTTAAGAATAATCCAGTTTCTAATATTTCAGTCTACTCAATAAATTAAAGGGGTCCACAATAGTAAAAGTGAATAACAAATATTTAAAACACCTAGAATGTGTCATAGCTTATGATTTTTAATGCTCAACATATTGATTCAACATACTTATACAAACACAACCACCTTAAAATAACGTTAATTTTAACAATAAAAAATTATTTAATAATTTAATAATTTAATAATATTCTCAATATAGCTTAATACACACAACCATTTTAAAATAACTTTAATTTTAACAATAAAAAATTATTTAAAATTTAATAATTTAATAATATTCTTAATATAGCTTAATACTTTATTTCAATATAATATGTATTTTAGTAAAATGTATTCTAATATATATTGTTTTGTTTATAATAATATTATTTCATATATATATAACTCTAATTGATTATGATTAAATACAGTTAAATATATCTAAAATATAGTTTATAAGACTTTGTTACTGTGAATATATATATATATATATATAAATAATGGTTTACTCTAATTGATTATGATTAAATATATCTAAATTATAGTTTATAAGACTTTGTTGTGGTGAAAATATTGATAACTCTTTATATACAACCAAAACCATCTTATTATAATTTAATTTTTAATAATTTAATATTATTTAAATTTTTTAGTAGTTTTGAGATTTATCTTAACTTTAGATTTATCAAGCATTGAGAAGGATCAAATCTCTTGAGACCTAGTATGGTAAAGTGCCAAGAGGGAACAAATCTTTCGAGATGCAACCTAGTACGATAGAAGAAGAAAATGCAAGTTTAACATCCACGAGGCCAAAGATAGCCTATGGGACATATTTCCTCTCTATATAACGCTTGTATTCGGTCGTTTTCCTGTGAAGTTTCACAATAAACTCTCCCAACTTCTCAATAAACCCCTCGCTGAATAGATTATCCCAAGAGCTAGCTGCCAAAAGATCTGCACAACTTTTATTTTTGTCTTTGAAGACCTCACATTCTAAAATGAAATGTTTTTTTGTTTCCACTTTTCTGGAAGAGAAAAAAATACATACTCTTTCCTCCCACACTTCTTTTGTTCTTTTCCAACGCCCTATTTCAAAATGAAGTTGATGAGAATTAGTCTTTAATTGAGCAATAAGAATTTTGGCTCTCCAAGAAAAATTGGCCCCTATGTACGCTTTTTCTTGATGATTATGTGTGAGATTAAACTTTTCAATATAATACTTCTTCTTTCTCCGTAGCTCTTTCTCCCAAGTACATTAGTGGAACTTATCCATAACAAAAGCTTTTATCTCTTTACTATTTATGGGACACATGCTCAAGAAAATTCTCCATTTGCCAAACCATTTGTTATTTTGTTGCATCCAAGTCTTATTTTTTTTGCACAGTATGTCATTAAACACAACCTTATGCCATCTACCCTCTTCCATTTGCTCATTTTTTTAAAATACCTTATGACCCACACTATATCAATTGCTTCAATAGGAGCAACCCCTCTTTCACTTAAAAAGATAGCATAATGAATTGCACTTTTAATTTTGAATTTGTTTGTAATCAAAAGCTTTGAATTTTCTCAATTTGTTTCCATTGCATGTGAGATGTATTGTTGGCCCACAGTGCACAACCATAGAGAATCACAGGAATCACTAAAGGCCCAAAAAGAGTTAGAGTGGTTTTACAGTCCCATAACTCTGCCTCTCTCACCTATTTGAAAAGCATAAAATGCTTTCCAACCCCCCAAAGTTATTTTCTTTCTACAACCATCCCAGCTTATATTTATGTTGAAGTCAATTCCAAGGTATTTGTAATCCACAACTTCTTCCAGAATGTTTCCTTCAAAGTAGAACTTATGTTGGTTATGTTTTCTTTTGTTAGAGAAAAACACTACTTTTGTTTTGCTGATATTGACTTACATCCCCACACTTCTACAAAAATGCTCAAAGGAAAGTAAGTGTTCTTGCAAACCAGGAGTAGATTTAGCAATCAGAATAAGGTCATATGCGTACAAAAGAAGCCTTATAACAAACTTGCCCAAATGGATATTGTCACCCACTTGCAAATTTAGTCACTCTTCAAGCTTGTCGATATACCAGCCTAGATCCATCTTAACTTTGGATCTATCAAGCGCCGAGAGGGATCAAATCTCTAGAGGTGCAAACCTCTTTTTTTTAGTGCAAAACTTGAGGAAAGGTTTGCACCTCGAGAGATTTGATCCCTCTCGGCGCTTGATAGATCCAAAGTTAAGATGGATCTAGGCTGGCTTCAGTCGTGTGCGGCCAAGGAAAATCTATCAAAAATATAATT